>FAPP01043261.1:921-11121 GCA_001485965.1 Heliconius ismenius | reverse complement strand
AAAATCCCTTAGTGGATGTCCATACTACGAAAGTAAATATCTGTCCAAATTTCACGTTTCTACCATCAGCGGTTACGGCTGTGCGCGCGTACCTCAGTCAGTGAGGACAAATCCTTTTATATATATATATATATAATATTATAATATATGTATATAATATTAATTTAATATAATAAGACAAAAATGGGAGATAATCAAATATTTATTATACAATCGTCACACAGATCTGCGCTCCCTCCTCTCACCTCCTCTATTCTCCTCTCCGTTATACATACACATACAATGTTCATATTGTATCTTCGACTCCAAAGTATAAACCTGCTAAATCCGTTTGTTGTCGTTATTTATGTCATTTTTATATCAATATTCTTTATATTTTATTTCATACAGTAAAGAATACAAATCAATTTTCTAAACTGTAAAAACCTTCAGATAATATACAAATACTCATCGTTTTTTTTTATACTTTTTGTCTCTCTTTATATTTAGACTGTTACCAGGTTTACACTCTCGGCCGACGATATTTATTTAATATAAATATATCGCAGCTTGGCAAGGACCAAAAAAGCAAATTTGTATTTTTTTTTAAATTTTAATATTACATAATTTAATCAATAAAACATTTAAATATAATTTTAATTATATAAATTGAAAACTTGCCAACGTGCGGATATTAACAAAATGAATGTAATAAGACAACCGAATATACGTATTTGAGAAATACTTGTCTACGTCTAAGCCTACGTTCGCCATTCATTTTATAAAAAAAATCTTTTTTTTCTCTAAAGCCAAATCAAATCTATAAAAATATCGAATCCTATAAGTGTATAGTCTTCAATGCATCCCATAGGAAACATCAAGATGGCAGACATTTCAGGTGCTGTAATTGTCAAGGACCATTGAGCAGAACATCTTAATAGCTGTATAAGTTTGTTGATTTTCTTAAAAATTTTAAAATTACTTTATAAAAAAATAAAGAAGGCTTGTAGCAGATATGAATTACAAAATGGTTTAGATAAATTTAATTATAGTTTTAAACTTATATTTACGATATATATATATAAAAAACACTTCATTTCATTTTCTAATAGTTAACCAAAAGTTTAACTAATTAGTTAACTAAAGTTTAATCATCAGTTACTGGCACGATAATGTATGTTTTTGTATAAATTCTACTAAAAGTGAGCCAAAACTTACAAGACGAGGAAGACGGAGGATCGTTACGCGCGCTAAGAGTATATAAATTCGCTTCGAACGGTCGCATTCATTTGGATATTATCTAACATTAATGTATATACGAGTATAGCTCACCTATATATCATTTTTTTAAACGAAAAATTAACTAAAACTAAATTGTAGTTGCCGTCACTTCGAGACTTGCACTGACTTTACAACATTCTTCAGATATGACACTGACATCATCACCAGACCTCCACTACTGCCACTTACTAATAATCACAATTAAACTAAATTAATCATAATTATGATTTAGCTTTTACCATATTACAATTAAAATGCGATTTGTGATCAAAGAAACCAAACAAAGCCTAGTTTTATTTTAGTTCACATCCTATTTGCAATATTTGAGATATAAGAGTAAAATACGGTTTGTGTAGACTAGCACTAAGTCGACACCGAAGTTCTAGAGTATTCCGGGGCTTAACTTACAATGGTATACTGTGGGCGTTACCTTACGTTACCTTACACTACCTAAGTTACCTAAATACTTACCTTATAAAGAGTAAACTGTATCACTAGTTTCACAATATAAATGCATCCCTCGCTCGTCGCTCTAACACTTGTATCTCACTCACACACTTGCCTTATAGACTTTGGCCAAAGTCCAATCGGAGTGTCATACTGTGTGCATCTAGAACCGCACATTTCACCTATAATGTACAAAATGGTATATATTGAGCCTCTTGTCAATATATGACACCTAAGAAGTGTCCTATCGTAGTGACCTTATAACAACACACATTGAGCTACAGGCGCGTACTATCCAACTTGGGTTACGTGAAATAATTAAATTAACATATCTATGATGACAAAACCATTATATTATAATATTGTAAAGATATATGATCATTCTTCTTTGCGTTTTTAATTTTTCTTTATCTGGTGAGATTTGAAGCACCTATAATAAACTTAACAAATAAAACAGTCTTCTTCACGCCTCATATTAAATAGTACACGCCCTTTACATAAAATAAGAAAAAACGAAACAGTCGTTATATGGCAGTTATCGCGACCTACGACTGAAGTCCACACCGTCCCAGTCTGACCACTGAGCCGGAATAAATATATTTCAATAGTAATTATTCTAAAAATAGTATTTTTTTTGTTTTTATTTGTTTTATGTCTAATTCTATAATTGTGTATGGCTTTATGAGACCCTCTTAACTTTAGAATGGAAAAATATTTTATGGTAATCTTAATTATAATATAATCGGCACCATAAGAGTAATATTTTGAAATTGTTTTTTATAGATTTGCTTAGCCATTTGGTTACTTTATAAATAGTATGGTTGTTAATTTGGTTGGTGGTTGCGGAATGTCCGGTGCTCAGTACTTCAGCAGGTCGTCGTCGTCTAGATCCGCGAGAGCGAGTTTACTGTCTATCACTGGAATTGAATAACATATTATGTTACTAAATATGATTATATCAACAGATTAAAATAGAATATTCAATATTTATTATCATGAAAAATCTCTTAAAGTAAATTACATATTTTTTTGTTAACTTTTCTAATATTAGTGTAAATTTAAAAAGTTAGTCTCCATTGCTGGTTTCGATTTTTATAGGTTAGCATGTACTAGGTACTGTTATAATATATCAAGATAGACTCTTACAAGACTTCAATAAATCTAAATTTTGTTTCATTTATTGTTATATATCAATCACTTCAATTATATATGACTGAAAATTGAAAATATTACAAATACAGTATTGCCGTAGTAATTACAGTAGTCCAGTCCATTCAAGTCAAAGCATATTATTGCAAAAATATTATATATACACTACATAACGCATATATACTTACGTTGGTCCGGGATAGTAGTATGGCGGGGGCCGCTCGTACTCCGTGGGGCCGTGGTAGCGAGGGGGGCCTTCCTCCCAGTGCCTGCAACCGCCACCCGCACGACGAGTGCTCACTCATTACCGTATATGTATATGTGTATGTCATAAAACTGATAAATGATCATGTGCAATCTATATTGATATATACACAAAAGTTGTGAACCATCAGAGGCAATACCGGGAGATGTTTAAGCAGACAGACAAAAACTTTACTTGTTGGCACAAATTATGTGACAAAATTTATATTCTCAATTTAAGGTAATAATTATAAAGAGAAGTTAAAAGTATAACTTTTCACGTATTTTTCCTAACGAAGAATAAAATAATTCTTTATTGTGTTTTAATGAGTATATAGTGTCTCAACCTTAGATTCCCAGGTTCCCCCCTCTGAGTACCCTGCTTTATGCGGGCAACTGTGTGCGCACTATGACAAAAAAATGCAAGTATACAAAGTGTCTCTGCTTACTTTGGCGCCATATCATTATATCTGCGCGCGTGGTGTGCGTCGACAGGCGGCGCCACGTGCGACGCGCCCGCGCCCTCCGCCGACCGCCGCCGCGCGCCCCCGCGCTTCTCCGCGCTGTAGGCGCTGTGCACACACACGCAGGTTACCTTACCACCCTGTACAAGTGGCACGCCGGGGTACCGTCGCTGATGGGTCCAGGCCGTGGAGATCTAATGACCGTCGTCATACGTCATACTTTAGGCGTCTGCCTATACGGTATACTTGACCTATTAGCGATCTGACCCCAACGTACCTTATCACCCACACACACACACACAATGCACCACCGAACCGACGGCACAACTACCCTCAAACTTTTAATTGATCAATTACAACTGATTTTGTCAAAATGTAGCTTTTTGCCCAATTTCATGCGCGAACCGACGGCACTACTAAAAACTGATACTTTTAACAAATCTGTGATTACAGTTTTTGTCCCAAAATTTAGCTGTTTCTCAATTTCAATGTACTCATACGAATGGCTCTAAGTGAAGAGTGACTCTCGTTCTGTCGTGTTTAAATAATAAATAATAAAATTATTTACCAATAGGTTCTTTCCACGCCGTCGGCTCGGAATGTGAACTTTAAGGAAAAAGAAATTTCAAACAGAATTCAGATGAAATAATAATAATATATAATAAAATAATTATAAGTTTTGAAAAAAAACAAAAGTTTGGTACATTTAAAGCTTAATATCATCTGCATACTGCTTGCAACATCAAAGATCACACTGACAAAGAAAACCATGCACTAATTACTAAAGAATAAGATGTGAATTCTCTGGCCTTGGAGGGCCGGAGAATAAGAATTATAGAGTAGTTAGAGCTAATAAAAGAGGGCTATAATATCACCGATTTTAGTTTGGTGTTAAGTGTAGGCCTCGACATGAAAAGAAAGAGCTATTTCAAATATTCATGCAGTTACAGTTAATCACATAAGACGCTGGTTGTGTGACAATCGATTTAAAACATGGATTATTTTCAGTTGAAATATGGACTTTAGTAAAATAATAATAATTGAAAAACTCAGTATCACAACAAACGTCTTATGTGCAATAAACACAACTAGTAATGGAATGATAAATGGATTGTTAGTTACCAAATAACTAGACGCTCTTCGCTCTCCGTCTTCATACATTCAATAAGAAATTAATATAACATATACAAATACATAACTAACTTAAAGTCCCAATATGAAACTATTTCGATGCTAAAACACTTATAATTACATATTATAAAATAAAGATTATAAATATTTTTACTTAAATAAATGTAGTTCTACAAGTTACAATTCATTAATTTTTTAATTAATTAAATTGTTAATTTATTAAGAAAATTATTTATAAATAAATTAATTAGTATGTTTAAGATTTAACGTGTAGACCTAGATACAACTAAGAAGGGAATGCTAGCAAAGTCAAATTCCTTTGATCCCTGTGTTAAGTCTAATTCAATTCACTGCAGTGCACCTCTGTGTGTCTATGATTCATTATTCTATCTATGATCTAAGAGTATATTGATATGGATATGTTTACTTTTAACATGAGCGACATACATTGGTTTTGGTCGATCGGTTCTTTAATTTTTTAGCCCCCGACGACGATGTGTGTTTATGCGCGTGTCTGTCTATCTGGAGCATCGTAGCTTCCAAACGGACACATGGAAATTGATTTATTTCCTTTAGTTTGTGTGAAAAGTACCATAATTAAGTGTTTTTAGGCATGATGCAATCAAATATTTTCAACCATTTGAATATTATCAATTCTTTTCTAGTTGTTTGTTAACTTTTTAGAGCTTTTTATTTCGGGGCATTTTAATTTAAAACAACATCTATTCCGATTTCAACACCAAATTCAGCCACTATCGGCTCTAGTTCGCAAATATTACATACTGATATAACTTGTCTGCTCATTCTGTAAATATCTACGTATATAAAGATTACATGAGAATAATTAAGTCGGCTTATGTCTAAACAGATTAAATTAATGTCTGAGATTCATTAGATTAACTATGAAAACGAGTAAATTACATCTATCTCTGAAACCCTGCCACGCGAAGCTACACATACTATTTGGGTATACTCTAGCTCACTAGTGTGTATAAAGTATACTTTACGTCGCGAGTGAGGCGCAAGCGGTCGGTGAGGTTAGCAATGGACGAATACTGTAGTGGAAGCATATGAGTTATGGCAAATAATATATCCGTATCATTATTATACAAGTATTTTGTAAGTATACAAGCTAATTTCAGTTTTACTTAAATTATAATTAATTCCGCACAAACAGCCATAAATTTCGGGCCGTGGAAGACAAAGCGAAATCAGTTGACTACTTTAAATTGGTCATACGACAATATCAATATAAACTCACGGTCTTAATGTCTAATATAGTAAGACACAATAACATCAAATATATGGACTATTCAATATAAGATGGTATTTTTTTTAAAGATTACATTAATATTACATCCAAAACAGTACATTAGCAATAAAAACTTTTGAAACCATTGCCAAAACGACTGACAAGGCAATGCCTCATGATTTCAAAAATGTCAAAATCTCATTTAGAGGATAAACGTATAAAATGATCACATCATCCAACTATACAATAAAAATGTTTTCAAAACATATCACAACACAAATTTCATTAATTTTATGATATAAAACAAGCGGACGAAAGGTAGTATTGGACCTTTTATCTTATATATCGGGTGTGCGTTTGGACACAATAGCGTCTACTCGGACTCGTGAATGCCGGACTCGTTGTCCTCGTCCTTGGCGTCGAGGCGCGTCTTCAGGTCGTCAATGAGCGCGGCGGGTGGGCCCGGCGGCGACAGCAGCTGGCACACTACCTCGCGGCCCTCCAGCACCACCTGCGTGCCCCCCGCGCCCCCCGGCGGCCCCCCTAGGCCTCCCGGGTCCGCGTTGCGGCCGCGCCACTCGGCGATCTTGCCCTCGATGTCGAGCGTGCTGCGCTTGGAGCCACTGCCGCCACAGGTCAAACACGCCAAATCGCGCATGCCCTCACTAGCGCTAGCTAGGGCGACTAAACACACGGTCAACCTCCTACACGTTCCCTTAAATTACGGTAAAAAAATTGTTTCGCCTTATTTACTTCAAATGTTTCTTTGGTGGTATTTTTTGATAAGAATTGTAGCAAGAGGTTCACCGTGTCCAGTCTAAACTATTCTATCGCCCACAGAACAGCTAAATGATCCAATCGATGAGTAATGCAAGAAATGACATGCGCGATGCCGATCTCCAAAGGGAGGACAGAGTATTACACGAGTCCTCGCGAGAGGTCACTATCACCTACCGAGAACGGAAAAGGAACTAAAAGAAACTGAACTAAACATAAGTGAACAGTCTGTCGTTAGGTAGTGCATGCCACTACGATGAGGGAGTCGCATGCCACTATGATACCAGCATGCTTTCTTATAACTAGTTGTTACATTCACCTCTTAGTATAACACTTAACACCGTTAGTTACACAATAATATGTTAATTCGGAATTATCTTTCATACCCATGCATAGCGCACACGGCTTTGAATGACATCTTCATCTTAAATTTTTATAAGACTGCATCAAATTTAAATGTTGTTTACTGTACAAAGCGAATAGTAATATGGTAACTTGAAAGACGATATCAAAGCCTTGTACGCGGTAAAGGGAAGCAAGGGGCAAGAAGGGCTATCAAGGTAGCGTGTAGCGAGCATGCAGCGGGCAGAGGGCGGAGAGCGGAGGGCGGAGGCCGGCGGCACTTACTTGGCGAGGGGAACGTTATCGCGGTCCGCGTACGCGTCATACAAATACTCGCTGCAACAGACAACACACGCCGGTTAGCGCGCACGCGCACGGCAACACCCCACGGGCGGCGCAAAGCCGCTAATTAACTCTTTAAAATTTATACTATTTATTGAAATTGAATACAATTTACTTAGTACGAATTGAATATTATTACAAAAAAATATATTTAAATTTCATAGAGTTCGTTAGAGGCTGTATAAAGTGCCGCAACATTCCAAACAAAAGGGGCGAATGGGCAATTAGGTATCGAAATAATCATGTGAGTAACTGCGACATGAGTGACTACGTCGACATCTTCTATAGTAGTGCTACTGTACTTTACAACTTAATATTCAGTTAAGTAGTTTGGGGAGTTCATTTAGAAAAAAATATGTACGACGCTTTTTACGAGACTTAAAAATGTTATAAACATAATCTATATTTTAAGAAAATCTTATATTAGACATCTATTTATTAACACCTTAAACTAAGGAAGCTGTCACTGAAATGTAAGTTGTTAGGATGATGTTGATGAATCAAATCAAAGAAAAAACTATGAAAGGGACGTCTATCTAGGTGTGCTAGCTACACTACAGGCGGCTCTCACGCGGCTCATCGGAAAACGCATGCACTACTAATTACTGAATACTTCATTTAATCAAACAATTTACTTCACAAAAATCTACAGACCAACTGTATTCAGAATATTTTAGTAACACAACAATCATTGCTAACATTCAATAGTACGTGTCAAACTAACGTTATTTCACTAGCGATCGCTTCTTATAAAGAATGACTTGAAAAAGAAAACAATAACAAACGCTTCTGCAATAACGTATTATTAGTAATATTAACCACTTCAAGGAGCATACTAAAAGGAAACAAATCTAAGAATAAGAATCAAAAGTGTTTGCAAATTCCAATGAGCCAGGATGTTGCGGGGTCTGTGCAAGCCGCTATGGGGTCGAAGAGCACACGTGAGCGGCGCGCCGTCACGCCCTGCCTCGGCCTACCCTTGTTGAGTTATAGTAGTTATTACATGTTCTCAACAAGAGTAGTCGGGCGGGCGCGCCGGCGGCCGCCGCGTTACCGTCGCCGGCGAGGCGTCACCGCGCGCCGCGCCGCCACAGCGCCTCGCACTCGCTGCGACATAACACACAGTCAGCTGCTGTCTCTCGACCACTCATCACTACCCCGCCCTATTCAGACTACACCAGTCTATTTTTTTTATTTAACTGTCACTAACTGTCAATTGAACCACAGATTAGCTATGCAATGTTATTCTAATTTTTATATTTTAAATGTAAGTTAAAGAATTTCTTTATGTGAGAAATAAAAATATTAAAAAAGTAATTTCATAAAGTATTATTATAATCATATTGCACTACACCAAAGAAGAATATTGTAATGACGGTGAGTGAAATCAAAGTAAAAATAACTTGAAGAAGTAACAGAAAATTTAGATTGTCTAAAGAAACTAGCTAAATACTAAAACTACGATTTTTGCCCCAAAGACTTAACACTGACTCATTAAAATTAATATTGTTAAGTATTCAAATGTTGTATACAAATTCCTTGATAATTCTAATATTATAACAATAATAAAGGCAGCTATTGAATCCGCGATTTTTGGCTCTTCAACCACACAGAGACATGCCGCTAAATAAAATGAACATCGGGTTTGCGTCGACACTGCTTGTAACAAGAGAGCGGGATATCCCCCCAAATCAAAACTACCCCTATTATTATATATCTTATAAATATATACAATTTAAAAAAAAATATATATAAATTTCCCTCTCTCTCAGCTACGAAGCGGACTAAACATGTGCTTTTAAATGATAACATAGGGCCCATTCACTGCTACTGGGATGAGGGTGCACGACAAACCCAAATCAGTCACGAAACTTATTAACGAAGGAAACAGACATTAAATTATATTCAAATTATATAAACAACGAAAAACAAATAAATTTGTAAATCATAAAATAAATGAAAAAGACTCAAATGCAGTGTATTTTTTTATATATTTTTTTAATTTATCAAGACACTACATGTGATGCCAACACAACAATAATAATGGTAGATGAATGACATATTATCGTATTAAAGAATATCTATTTTTTTATCTGTGCAACTTATTCGTTTCAATAATAAAATTATGTTAGGTTATACAATATTAAATTACTTAATCTGTTATTTTAAACAGATTAAATAATTCATTAACAACTAAATTTAAATGTGTAAGTGTATTGATGTTTAGTAAATTATGTATTCTATTTTTTAGTATATTTTGATAGTTTAAAAACCAATAAGTATGTCGTACTTTAACCAATAAGTATATTGTATTTTATGTTTCTTTAAAATAATTTTGTAATTTTACTAATTTACTATATGCACAATAAAGTATACGTATATAATCTGTGTTCATTTTGGTTAAAGCTTGAAAATTTTAATTTTTTTAGATATAATTTTTATCTATAAATTTTCCAAATAAAAAACATAAGTATTTTTTTTCTGGGGTGTATAAAATTGCAGTTTAATTGACATTAATAGTATAAATGCAGGTAGGTATGTATGTATGTGTGTAAGCAGTGTCTGTATGAATACGTACGCCTCAACCAGCGGGCCGGGGTAGGGGTCGGGGTGACGGTAGAGGCGCGCGAGGCGCTGCGCCACCACTAGCAGCGGCAGGAACAGCGCGAGGCACCACGCCAGCGATATCCAGAAACCGTTCTGGAAATTATGCGGAGATGGTGTTTATAAGAGTGTATTTGGTATTTCATATTCCCAGCAATACACAATGATATTTACAGTACGGTCGATGAG
>FAPP01043164.1:0-12061 GCA_001485965.1 Heliconius ismenius | reverse complement strand
AAATATAATTCATTCCTCCGAGTGAGAATGAAACCCACATCGTTTCATTTCCAGTCATACGTTGAACCGTCGCACTGCCTTTAGACCGATATTAGATAAAAATAATATTTTTATGCAAGCTGCAGCTACAGATGTATAAAATTAAATTGAAATATATATCTTTAATTTTAATTAGTGTCCCGCAAACAGCAGGGTAGGCAGAGAGACCCTAGTGTCAGAACACTCCGTTCCCCACTTTCCACCGCATTCGTGCGTGCGTGCATTGCGTGTAAATTGGCAGAACTCAACACCGAGCTTTGCCTCGACACCAGAGAAAAGAAAATATGAATCTTAAATATTTCATTTCCTCAAGTGGGATTGAACCCAAAATTTTCGATTGTACAGTCACACTTTGTGCCCCTGCACCACGGACTGGCCTCTGCAGAATTTGCTATATAATTTTGTTGAATAATTTGACAAAATTACAAAGTAAGTATTTGCTTTTTCTTTTACTTTTTGGTATAAGAAATACTTTATCCACAGTATAGAGAACCCATCTTCGCCCGAGCCTGGATTAGAAAGATCTGTAAGTGAATCGTGCGATGGGCACGCCATGGATAAATCAACTGACAGTACTTACAGTCAGAGCGGTAAGTTATTTTGTTTAAAAATCCTAGTAGACTAATTGCTTTAAATAGTCCTTTATAAACTTTCAGATCTTTAGTACAAATATAATAACTTATAGTACAAAAGATATATTCAGAATAATGTTACAGTGTATAAAAAAATGAAAAACAATTTTTAAAAAATATGAACTAAAAGGAAAAACAAGCTCCACAGTTCATTAGGATTAGGGACCTATTTAAGTTTTACAGATCTCTTAATCTAGCTACATAACCTCTTAATCTACATAAAATCTATAAAGATTTTATTGTTTTAAGAAACATAACTAAAGTATTTTTCTTTCCTAAGTGTGGAATAACACTTTAAGAATAAATAATAAAAATATTTAGTGACTTTATTGTACTGATGAAAAATGTCTAAATAATTTTTTATATAATAATTTTTAATAATTGTTTTTCCTTAAATAATTCACCTATAACTTTGTTTTTACTTTAATTCTTATATGTTCACTAATTTATGTTTCATGACTTTAGTCTTACTATAGAGAAATCCTGCCTATTCTTGACCCCCACCAATTATTCGCATAGATACGTTTAATGTAAAACAATTCACAACCGTCGACTTTCTGTGGTTATACTTTTGAAGTAACATTTAAATAAATTTGGCGGTAAAACTTGGACAACGGCTGTGGACAATTTTGTTTCCAGAATTACTATAATTATTTTATGGTCATCCGACCTTCCAGACGCGCAGTCTGCAGGCGCGGCGGTGCGAGCATGCGCGCTGGGCGCGGGAGGGGGCGGTGCACCGCGCCTGCCGCGCGCGCACTTCATGCGGCTGCTGGCCGCGCTGCACCACCTCACGCAGCACTCTACCGCGCTCTACGAGGCCGTGGCCAGGGCCGGTATGAAGCTGGGCATCCCAGCCCTGCAATCATTACACAAATTATTAATCAAATATAAGAAGAGAAAGACCACGACTTTGAAATTAATTATTTTCATTTACTCACTCTGGTAAAAAGAGAAAGAGTAGGGTACACCCCTCATCACAACAATATCCGAAAATGAACAGAAAGTAGAGAACCAGTGTGTTATAATTTTTTTAAATCTATTATTGTTCCATATATTTGGCAGTTATATTCTAATTACTTAAGTTCATTTACATGTATAAGGTTTAGGTGTTAATTTAAGTGTATTTAATTAAATTATTTCACAGGAACTATACTATTACAACTAGGGGAACTAAACCATAGGCCTATGCTTGGTCGTGAGGTTTCGCAAGACAGCTTGTACTTAGCTGCTGCTGCTCAACCTACTATAGAGGTGAACTAGAAATTGCTTATAATAGTTAATTATTGTAATTTATTCATTAGCGTCACGCTGCATCCCGCATGTGGCAAGGAAAGTAGATGGAATATAGTGATAAAACATTCCATTCCCTACATTTTGTATTTTCTTTTGTTTGTTCAATTGCACCCACAACTTAAATCGTATTTAATGTTCCAGACTTGTGCCCCTGCGTAATAAGTGGCTTTGACTTTAACTTTATGAAATTCTCTCTATCCCAGATCGACCCCAACGGTAATCCAAGTATAGAGCCAGATCGTTTACAATCACCAACCAAAGAATACGATCCTTTAGATGCAACATGGTCGATAACTCTGGAACAGTTCCTGGCTACAATGTTAGCTGAAACGGAATTAGAGGAATTCTTCAATAAAAGGACGTCGCTTTTACCAGCCTTGGAGGAGTTGCGACAGAGAGACAGATTGCATTCTGTTTCATAGTCGGTAACAAACAGGTAAGGGCCTCAGTTCGCGTATTGATTGTTTTTACGTAGGAAAAGGAAATCTATTCTTAATACACTCTGTTCCCGATTTTTCAGCCAATCGGCCAGAAAAGAAAATAATGCGTTATTGCGGAATCGAAGCCACGATGGCCTCTTTTTTGATGATTTTCTTCTTTCTAGTTGAAACTACTACCATTCTTCTTTCTAACCTTACATGCATTTCGAGTTTATAGTTTCATAGTTTTTTAATTTTATAAATAAAATGTAAATATATTATTTAAATTAAAAAAACACTACAGATGATATCTTTGTGCCAATGTAAAACCTTTTAAAGATGTTCTCTTACAATAAACTTACTTTAAAATGTACATAAAAAATTACGATCCTGAAAATGAAATCTAAAATGGTTTTGCCTTTTAATTTTTTATAACTAAAAAATATTTTTTTTATTATTTCAGATTGGTGTTGGTTTTCTTAATTATATTACAAGATTTTAAAAACCTCAACATTTCTATTGTAAAAACCAACTTTTTGAATGTAATAATTGTTGACGACTATGTTTCACTTTGAAAACATACTATGTGAAGATCTAGTGAAACATTTAAAAATTATAGTGCATTAATAACAAAAAATGTAAATTAATCAAGAAAAAAGTTTACATTACTTTTGAGAAAATTCTTGCATCATTTATTAGTCTCTTAAACTATTTTATTTTTAATTTGTTTGCTAATTTTATAAGAATTTTGAATTAATGAACTTTGTATTCTTATAAACAAGTTAATTGTTTATTTGTTATTATGTCATCACGAATATATACTGTCTATCCCAAAATTTGCGCAAGATTTAAACAAAATAGAAGTTAGTAATGGGACTAAAAATAGAGAATATATATCCACTAATTAATGTTCAATATTTCATTAATACTGCCTCGATATTGGCAATTGAACACCTTGTTTTCAAACTACCGATGTGTTTAACATCGAAGTGACCCAGTCTTCACGGATTTTTTATTAATATTTTTTGTAAAATTAAGTGGCCGCCAAACATTTGTTATTTTTGGAATATTGTTTATTAATTAAAACATGTTATTGTATCGTATCATAGGCTCTCAACTACAAAATTGTGACAGAAGATTTAAATCTTGCACTAATTTTGGTAAAACAAGCAAAATTTATGATATTTTTTAATCAGAATTTTGGTAATATGTATATTACAGGTATAGTTTGTATTGTATTGTTAATACAAATATATTTATATTTTAACAACGAAAAAATAACTATTGTTACTTTTATATAGATAATATTGTAATACTGCGGTGTTATATATTATATTTGCTTTACAATTATATCATGATATTGTTTATTAATTGAAAATATGTGTCGTCATCTTTCCCATGTATTGTGATATAGTTATTTCCTAGGCAATGCGTGATTTACATATAAATATTGAAATAAAAAAGAAAATTTATGAAAAAACATTCCAAAAAAATATATAATTGTAAGTATAAAGCTATCTAAGACTAACAATAATATTACCATTAATTTTATGTCTTGTAATTAAACATAGCCATATTAGTTTAAGTTATATAATTATGTCAAATAAATGTTATATTAACCAAATGTTTAATTCTTTAGTTATTATTATTGCACTTCGTTTATATGTTAAAAGAAATATTATCATGGTTAATTAATTTAAAAAATCTTCAACATCATAAATTCTTTCCATTTATATGCACAGTGTACACTCATTCATGTGTAAACACTCACTCGATTTAATGTCTCGCTCCCAAAATCGTTAAAATAAGTACTTTTTAGGTTGTATTCTATACAAAGCAACCGTTTTTGATCATCGCACAACGACTGAAACGCAGCTTGGCGTGATAAGCAGTACGTTCTAAGTTACCAAAATTTCTTAGAAGATCAGTTGTCAGTTGTCAAGATCAGTTGTTGTCCCGATTTTTAGCCCAAATTTTAAATGTCCCGAGCAATACAGACATGGTCATGGCTTTTCGTGAATTATTCCACGCACTGAGAACTATTTTCAGATTACTTTATTTTTTTAATATGTTACTTACAATTCCAAGGATAAAATGTCATTTTTCTCAGAAATAAACTAGAAACGCTGCTCTAAAATTATATCTAAAAACAAAATCATATTTAACGACCACTCTAAAATAAAATATGCGATCATTTGTCACAGTGTCCTAATATAGAGATTATACTCTATTGAAGGAATACATCATATGCATACATATATTTTTTGATATAGCTTTTTATTTCAGTTTAAATATTGTAAAGAAATAAAATAAACTAAATTAATTACTAGATTTGTAATGTATAAGCAATATTCATATTCATGTATTAATGAAATGAGTACAAATGTGTAAAATTTTTAACACTTGATAAAATATTATTACCATAACATTTTTTCTGAATTTCTACATTTATCGTAAAATCCATATTCCATTCTCATAAATGTTAAATTTATGTATATTTAGCAATGCGTAATAAAATGGTGCTTAGTAGTAAAATAGAATTGTCAACTTCCAACATGGCTAGTTATGGCGGGAATTTTGCTTTTTTGACATTATAAATTATTATAATAAATTTATAAAATTTATTTTAAATTTTGCTTATATTTTGTACCTCGTTCTATTTAAAAATTGTGATTTATGAGAATAATGTGCTTAGCAATATATAAGTCTCGTTATAACTAGTCTTCCCTGTCAGAAAACTCTTCAAAAAATATTTGAATAAATAAATGTTTTCAATAAATTTTTGTATGCTGCCGAATGCTATTATAAAAATATAATTAAGTATAAACACACAACATGTCTGGAAGGCGATACCTTGGGAACTGGTGTCTTAATACTAGATCCTCTCAAGGCTCTTTCAGCATGAAGATAATAACATATAAAGAAGTATACAATAATGGAGTTTATGAAATTTGTGAAAAGCAATTTAGATTATAATAGGAATGTTCATAGTATATAGGCGGTTATAGTTACAAGATGATATTGGCAATAATTAACTATCAAAATGAAACGCTTAGTTACAGTTTCTTAGTTAAGAATATTTTACATTAATAATGAAATTGTTTATTAAAGAAAAATAAAGTTAGTATGTGACATTTGAAGACAATATACTGATACAGATTGCTTCATATAACTTTTTTCATATTGTTAAGTTCTTCCGGGTCCAAGGAATTTAACAAAATTGGTTTATTATTGTGAATATAAACTACAAAATATATTTTTAGAATAGCTGCGCTTGTACAGTAATAGCTGTTTACCGCATTTGCTAAAAGTTGATGCTTTATAATTTTATATGTAGTTTATTGCTAAGTAATATCTAACCAAAGTATGGAAATTTTTATAGGAACGTGATTTGTTATAATGGGTATTATATGCATATAAAACTAAGTTTAAAGTTGAATGTATTTAGAATAGTAAGAAAATAGTATATTTTTAATAAATCTAAAGCAAATTTCAATTACATGTGTGTACCCTGACAATGTTAGCAATTATGTTTACCAATGCTTGGCTTTTGCTAAAACTAAAATGTACCTTTATAATCCTTATAGTGAAATGTCTTATTATTTGCTAATATTTCCTTTATATTCCGCACAATCATGTTCGTTTGTATGTATACACTTAGTATGGACTAATAAAACACATTTTGTTCTATATTGTATTTTAATTTTATTTCTTTTACTATAAACAACTATTTTTTTTTGTATAAAAAATTATATTTCAAAACAAAATTCCCATATATAATCCTCTATAAAAGTATAAAACAAAATTATAACATAAACTGAAGTCACAAAGTCATTTATTAAAAAGAAGTTGTGGTATTTATTGAATCAGTATTCGTAAAAGATTTACAGTCACTGTTCACATTAGTTATTAACTATACTATGATTAAATAGTAGTATCTATTTATAATTTTATAGTTTATTTTTGAGTAAACTTGAGTGCCCAAGCGTGTTTCGATTTCACTGTTGCTTTGTCGGGTAACAATATGAATGCTTTACCACTTGTAATATGCCACTGGAACAGAAATGTTTAATATTAAATTATAGTTTTTGAAAATATTCACATACTCAATGTTGAGGACATGGACAATGTAGAGGTAAAAAGGCAATGGTTGTGTGCTTCCATTCAAGGATTGAATTTTCCCACCTTTCATGTTTGTGTGGGGAATGAAGTGTCATAACACTAGGTCTCTTAAATTGTATACTATATACTTATTCTCTAATATAAACATACTTCATAATAATAATATATTTGCATTATATTTAAAAAAAAACGAAACACTTGACCTCACCTTCAATGAGTCTCCATTGCCGAGCATCTTGATATCATAAGTGCCTGTGTGCAGATAAGGAGCTATATCTGCCATCTGAAGGATATTATTTTTAGGCCATTGCAGAAAAATTGCATACACTGCTATTATTGTATCAGATTCCTTTGGAGCAGACGCTGGGTGAAAGGCATTGTATTGCAATTTAGTGCAAGTGTACCATACATTCCTATTGAGTGTGTCATTTTGATGTATCCATGGGGAAGTGCTGTATATGGATTCACCATTTATGGTTAACCATTCACCAAGGGCTAAGAGTCGCTCTTGAAATATGGGAATGATGGTGCCTTCCTTTGTTGGCCCTATGTTGATAAGGGCATTACCTAAAATAGTAAACATTTTATTATGTTTATTTTTTGTTTAGAATTTGAGTTTATTAACCATTCTATGTTTATAGCTCATTAGGTGATAAGCATTTCATATACATTTTTTTATCACTTGTTGTTTACAATTAAAAGATTTGATTTTTTAATAGAGTTATTATTGAGTTAAAAAATTTTACTCTACACAAGAAATATTATTTATATGGTCATTGATGAGGATAGTCATGGCGCAAACATGACTTGTGGGTTCTGTCCCGAGTAGAGGAAGTGAAATATTTATTTAAATTTATATTTCCATTTCTTTGCTCTGGTGTCCAGGAAAGCGCGGCGATGAGTTCCGCCACTAATACCTCAAGAGTTCGGCAGATAGTGGGCAATGAAAATGTATTAATAGGGAATGGAGTGTCTTAATCTAGGTAAAAAATATGTATATAAGCATCTTACCTCCACAACTCACTGTGGATACAACTTCCTCCAGCAATCTATTAATTGATAGAATTTCACCGAGTTTCATATTCCTTCTGTAACCCCAAGACTTGGAATCTACTGTGAATGCATTCTCCCACTTATGATTTTGTAGCTTTCCTATTATAAATAAATAATATTATAATTGTATGTATTTTTTTTATTGTGATTTTTAAACATGGTTTTTGGTTTTCTCTCTCTCTGGTAACAAGATAAGAAACCATTTTGCATTCTGCTGGTCAACACAAAGTCATCACATATTATAATTACAAAATAAATAATCATAAATATTACTTTACATACCAGGGTTATATCTATCAGCACAATTATAAAAGTCTCCATGGTGGCAAGGTATACCAATACCCCATCTGTCATTCACCACCACCTCATTTTTAACAGGGCTGTCATTATACAACCAAGCGAGCAATTCTGTAGAATTCCAGTATGCATCAAAAGCTTCCCAATCTCCATCTGACCATATAACTGATGGCTTATAATCTTGTATTATTTGTTTTAAGTCTGGCCATAGCTTTGTATCAGGGAATTTGCGAGTTAAATATAAATTCTTTTTATCTTCCAAATATATTGGATTAAACCACTCATACAAGGAATGGTAGACACCGAATTTCAAATCCTTTTTGCGTACAGCAGAAGCCAGGTCCCCTACCAGGTCCCTTTTAGGTCCAACGTCCATAGCATTCCAACTGAATGATCGTTTTGATGGAAACAGTGTAAAACCATCATGATGTTTACTTGTGAGTACTATATACCTGCAAAAATAAGTAAATAATGGCTTGATGCATACTTAAAGCAGTAAAAAAATTATTAACTTAAGGAAACACTATTTTCACTTACTTTGCGCCAGCTTTGGAAAATAAATTAGCCCATGCATCAGGATCAAAGAATTCCGCTGTAAACTTTGGTGCAAATTCTTGATAGGTAAATCCTGGAGGGTAATTTTTTTGCATAAAATCTACGCTCTTATTGTCTCCAGCTATAAATAAAATAAGTCATATGTAAACGTGAAATCAATGAAATGTAAATTTTATTTATTTATTTTTACTTCTTACATTTCCAATTACTCCAGAACCATTCTGATCCAAAGCTCGGTACTGCATACACTCCCCAGTGAAGGAAAATTCCTATTTTGGCCTTATCATACCATTCAGGTAAAGGACGCGAGTCCAGGTCCGACCATTTCGGAGAGTACCGTTTTGTGAGCTTATCATCCAAGTCATTTTGTGAATATTCACTATCCAAGAGTATTTCAGCACTTGTAGTGTATAAGAGAAATAGTAGTAAAAAATTGATCATTTTTGTTTTTTTCGAAATTCCATATAATCAAGATATTTCTGTAATATTATTAAAAAACTTTAAAATTCTTACTTGAACCGAAAATTAAACAAGTACCTAAATTAAAAATAATTAATTATAAAAAATAAATTAATAATATATTTCTCACTTTTATCACATGTCACTTCACCGTTTGTTTAATTATTAACTATTATATTATCAACTAAATATTATAATCAGCGTGTTTACTTTTTTTTATTTTGGCCGCTGAATTTAAAAATGCAAATATGTCATTGTCTGTTTTGTTTTCTTTTCATATAAATGTTGCAAGTATAAAGTTCTTTCTTTTTTTATTATATTACAGAAATTAGTAGCTAAATATTAGCTAGTATCATAGTAATTAAGCATTTAATCATATTTAACCATGTCATTAAATATTACTCATTAATATTTATTATTCTAATTCACCAAAGTAGACCAACTAATGATATTAATAAAAAAATATATTTTAATTATTTTAAATTACATTATATGGCTTACCTATTTGAAGTAAGATATGGTATGAAACAGTTAAAACACTGAGTAGTAAGTAACACATAAATAATATTTATAACGTGAAATATGGGCCGCAAAATATTTCTTTTGCACTATAAATATTTAATGACCTATTGTGAAATGCGGTCAGCGCTATCAATCCACAATGAAAAATAAAACGTTTTGCGGAGTGCGAACTATTAAAACAAGTTCCTATTGGTATAATAGATAAGATTGTATTGTTATAATTGTTACATTCATTATGTTTAATATGATTTATAGAGAAATGTCTACTTTTATTGCTTTTTAAATTATTTTGCCATTTATAATAATTTTTTTGTTTGCAATTTATTTATTATTAGCATATAAAAAAAATACCAGAGCGAGGAAATAAAAATAATTTAGTCCTAATGGGAAGCGAACTCACAACCATCGCGTTTACAGAGCGTGCCACTGCGCCGCGACAGCCTCAATTCATGTATTTTCGTAATTTAAGAAAAATATAATATGTTCATGCTATAATAAAATAAATTTATACTATAACCAAATTGTAATAAAACATTTGGAGTGAATATTTTGAAATTTCTCCAAACAATATTACTCATATTGTTAGCTAGGGAGGTAAAGAATATAACATTTTTAATTTGTAATATTTTACTTAACTTACAACTTACAAATATTTACAATGAGATCAGTAACAACTTTCTTATAATATTCATAACATCAAACTAAAATAACAAAGAATATACTAATATAGAAAAATAAAAAATATACTTATTGTTAATTTGTATGTATACACTTTGAACATGTAAATTGTTTTCTTATACATATTTATTACATATTTGTAAATGAGAAGTTTTAAATTTTAATTTATTTAGTAAAATTATACACACAATGTTTTTATACAAAATGTATTCAAGCACCTCTATGAATTATAATTATTTGTTCTTACATATGATGTATATATTTAAATAGATTAGGCCCTGACAAAATTCTTAGAAACAAAATAATAAAAAAGATATATAAAATGACTTTTTAACTTAATAACTAATGAAGGAAGAGTAAATACAATGAATATTTGTCATGTATACTAGAAACACCAACACTTTTTATATTTACATGTTTTTATATAATTTATATTCAGTTTTGCTTGAAGATACATTAAGTTACATTCAGTTTTCCTTGCAAATTAATTGCCACTTAGTTTTGTATTGAAAAGTTTTCACCTTTATCCACTTCCACATTAGGAAGTGGTTGACACTGCTATTGTTCATCAACTTTAAATGTAGAGTAATGACAGGGACCATTGATAATGATCTCACTGATTCCAGTTGTCCGAGGAGGATGAGGTGTTGAGGATAAGGGCTCAATGCTAGTTATTGTGCTCATTACAGAAGTCGGATATATCTTCCCACTATGCATACCAGAAGACAGTGTTTGTGTACTTGGTGTGTAAACAGCACAAGTAGCTTGTTCAACTCGGGGCTCACTTATCATGCCCATTTTCACTTCAAATATGACATCTTGAATTTTTTTCTTAGCCACTAGTAAATTTTTTTCACCTTTTAATGACCTCAGCTCGTTTGCTATATATTCACCAAACACGGAAAATTCATCTCTGTTGAGATTATTTGATGGGTAAAGTATTTCAGGTTTAAAAGAGTGCACTAATTCCGTACGAGGTATTTTAGATGGTAAAGACAGACCATCGAGTTTATAGTCATTACCTGAACCTTCATTATGCGGCTGTATGGAATCACTAACATCTGAATTTCCCTCCTGAAAAAAATAAATAAATGAATGAATCACATGTACCTAATGTTTTTTTAACACAAATATTACGATTAAATATTAAAAGTAATATAAGGCATAGCTTATAAACTTACCAATTGTAATAGTCGGTACGGTTTATTTGAGTGCTTCATAAAGTGTAAATATTCATAAGCATACCAATTGCTGAGATAAGTTTCGTTTGGCCCTTCAGAGTTTGCCCGAGCTTCCCGCGCCGCTTCTCTATTATATTGAGTGCGGAGATGCTGTATTTTCTTTGTTGCATCAGAAATTGTTATGCCTAATATATCAGATATTCCGCGCAGTTCTTCTTTCCGTTTCTGTTTATCTCTGCGAGTGTCGCAAAGTGACGTATTCCACAAATTAGCGTTCAACTGCAGCAATTCGATAAGTTTCAGAGTCTTCTCCTTGGACCACTCCATCACGAGTCTAGTTTCCACCAATAGGATTACTTATAAACATTGGATTTATAGCAAAACAGATAGTAATATTTGACGATTGATCGTTAGACTATTTAGCAAACTAATATGTTGACACTTGACAGTCAACGCGACGCCGACTCAACACTCGACTTCGACACCGATTGTCGATTTGCGATTGACGACTCTGCAGTCCGCGCGCGCGCCGTGGTCGAGCTCGATATAGTGTTGCCACATTATATTGAACTGTCACAGTAGGTAAATAATTATGATTAATTTAATACGGAACATAAACATGTGTAATGAATTTAAGTAATAGATTTAATGCATGAAATTTGTGTTTTTTGTGTTGACTTGTTTGAAATTCGTGTAATTAATGTCTTGGAACTAAAATTATAATGAAGCTTTTACAAACAGAAATTTAATGTTTGTAATTAATCCTATATATTATGTTAACAATAATTTATAATAATATATATATATA
>FAPP01042944.1:1130-11864 GCA_001485965.1 Heliconius ismenius | reverse complement strand
TGATAACAATTCGAGTGCAAAATGTAACATAATAATTTGTTCAGGGTTGATGAAAGTTTCAAATTACATCTATGACTTTTTACTTTTAACTCTTTTTAAGATTAAAATTTGAGATTTTCTAAGGCTTTAGTACGAAAATTATAAAACAAGTTGTAACCCGCAACTTTGCGTGATAGTTTACGCGAAACGTAAAATCCGCTTTTTTTTTCGTTCCCGTATAAATTTAAGGCAAACCCCTCTTAGTGCCGCCCCTACATTTCCCTACATTTTCATCAAATTATTTGGCATATAGGTTATGCCAAATAATTTGATGATTTCAACAAAGCGCAGCGTAGAGTTCTGTAGCCCAGTGTCATTATAATCTGTCTAAACAAGCAGATTTAATGACAAAGTGACAGAACACTGAGTTCACCGTTCGCCTTAGTGAAGATGATAGATATAGATATTATGTTAATATAAAAAAACCTGAAAAAAAATTAAATAATATAAGCTGATGCCTAATAAAAATATCAGCTTAATTTTTTTAATTAACTAAAATTTCTTTAACAACTTCCTCTTTCATAGATATAGTAAATCAATTTCATTTGAAATTAAAAATAAATCATAATAATATAAAAAAGATAATAAAAGTCGTTTGTTTGCTTATCACAGTTTATGGGTTTCCGATATGCTTAAGATTTATTATTTAGAGGTCAACAGTTTGGAATGGGCGGTCATTATTTTTATTTTGTTTGTTGTGGACCGACCTTAATATAAATATTTATTAAAAGTATGAATAAAAAATATATTTTATTATAATAAAATATGGTATAATTAAAAATTTAAAAAATATATATTATAATGACTTTCATGAAGAGAGTAACAAAGAACTAAAAAATTGAGCATAGAGTGACTTAAAGTAAAATTGTTTGACACATCTTAAAAGCAGTGGCTTCTTCTTCACCTTTAAATTTAGTTTGAGATACAAGGGTGAGACTGTAAACACTACAGGTAGTGGAATCGATTCCCACTCGAAGAAACAATATAGTTTCGCATGCCTCCAGAATTCAGCGGAAATTGGGTAACGGAAGTGTCTTAATAGAAAAAAGAGTGTCTTAACACACCCAGTTAGTTCCCAGGTTACCTCAGTTTACCCTGCTATAGCTTAGAATGAAACTAAAAATAATAACAAAAAATAATTTAATAAACCAAGGAACAGCGTTTAGTTCCGCCACCAATACACTATATTCAACAACGACCATATTTTTCCTTGTATGTATAAAGTATCATATTTACAAACTAGAATATATAAATAGAAAATAGCAGCTATTGTCAAATACCCGAGACAATTACCGATTCTTATTTATTATTCAAACATTGCGATAGTATTTTACACCCAGGTGGGTTTGCGTGACGATTGGTACAATATATACGAGTACTTACCAAATATACATATTTACTACTTTTTTTTAAAGCTATTTTATTGTTATTATCTCGTATAATGACTTGGAACTGATTGTGAATTAAAATTCATGGGAAACACGGTCTAACCCAAAAATGAGATAGATTATAGTTATATTTAAGAAAAACAATAGTTTGTTATTTTACTATTCAGCATTCAATCGCCACTAATCCTAACCGGAGGAAAGATTTATTACTTCCTATTGCGCTTGGTAATTAGACAAGCTACGGCGTTGAGTTTCACCAATACGCAATGTATAAAGCGAAAAGGCAGAAAGCGAGGATTAGAAAAAAGTCGCCATGAAATGCGAAGAAATAGAGATTTATTCTCTACTTATAAGTATAAAAAATATATAAAAAATTATAAAAGGCACCATTTAGATTTCAGTATGGACCAATACAAAGTTTGTGGTTGTACTGTATAACCGCCAACCACTAAGGTCGGTCTAAGATGTATTTCAACTTTCCGTAAATAAATATTCTATATATTCTCTAGAAATCTAATTATTTTTTTATGGAAAAAGACAATTTATCTCTATAGAAGTTATTATAACAATTTTATAATAATACTAAAATATGTTTATTCATAAAATGAGACTTACGCCATTTTGGAATGAATGTTTCAATAAAATAATACTATTGTAAGGTACTTTCATCCAACACGTAACTATTAATTTGTTTTAAAACCTAATGAAAAAAAGATCTCCAAATAATTTTCTAATATCTAGATTTTTTTACATATTCCATGATTTTATTATTAAATAGTAATTTTCAGCTTCACGCTGTATCCTGTATTTAGCAGGGTAGGCAAAAAGAGTCTAGTGATAAGACACTCCGCTCCCTAATTTCCGGCGAATTCTGAAGTCATCGAGAGTTGAGCAGCGATACTCAACGCCGTTTGGCTAATATGCCATTTTCTAGAGCGGGAATCGAACCCACAACCTATCGCAGTCACACACTTCAGCCCCTACGCCACGCCTGGTTCACCAAATAATATAATAAAAAAGAAAATAACAAATCTTTATTTCCCAGTACGGAAGGACAATGGCATTTCTTTGGTAATAACATCTGTGCCATTTCGTCGAACAGGTAAAGAGGCAGGTAGACTGGGTAAATTGGGAGAGGCAAATTGGTTATATATATACTCGTAGAATTTAACGATACTATACTAATACTATTATAATTATTAATATTTATTTTATCTATTAATATAGACTTATTTATATTAGGAAGATTAAGAGTTTCTTAATTGGTCGCGCTAATCTCTAGATAATATTTTTGTGTTTCCCTTGCTCTTGAGATGAAGTTTTAAATTATATGAATAAAAACAGCATCTCAGGATCTATCTCAAACTTTGACTACGAGAACGAAGTCGCATGCAAAAGTTAGTTTAAACTTAACTTTACTTAAAAATCTAATAAGAGAAAGAAACTTTATTAGATAAATATTTTATTATAAGACATTAATAATATATATTTTTTTATATTATAATCTTGCAAGTTGCAGGAAATTACAAGATCGCTTTACACAAATGAAAATATATTGTGAAACATCTAGTAAATGTTGCACTGGTAGGTAATGTATGTACATATTAATGTCACACTGATGTGTGGGTAGATTAAAAACGTATTTATTTTTTTAAATAATCTATTTCATTCAATACAAATAGTATTACACTAAAATAGTAGTAATCTATCCTCTAAACTTGTTAGGGTTCCGTATCGAAATGGTAAAACCGGACTCTATTACTGGGACTGCGCTACCCAACTACCTTGTATCTCATGAAACGTGATAGTTCAAGAGTTGAAATTTATATAGAAGATGTATTGCCGCTTTAACAACGAACACTAAAAAACAAATTAAAATAATATTTAACGATTAAGGTTACTTAACGTAGTTCACGTTTTTGTACGGCACGTTACATACTACACTCGTAGGTACGTTCGTTTTCATAGATATTGGTACGGAACTCCTAATGCGCGAGTCCGACTAGCACTTGGCCGGTTTTATTTTATATTTAATCTGAATAATTTATTTGGGTGAGCGCACTTAGTAATCACTGCTTGTCCTACAAAGCCACAGGATCGAAGCCTTATATAAAAAAGCCTAAAACAAACATTCCCCACAAAATAAATCGAACCCACTACCACCACGTGGATTTAACAACTATGTCACAACGACACCAACATGAACAACACTACAAATTCATTTACACAATAATATTTACATACTCGACGTAATCACGCATCGAAGAACTACTTCTGTTATTTGCCGCTTTGTGCCTGATGCATTTTAAATGTACCTATTAAAACTGATAGAGTTTTTTAATGTCGTTTAGTAAAAACTAGCCTTGCGTGCGGGTGTGGTTATGTCTTCAAATCCAACTAGTTATTTTATTACTTTAGCTTCACGCTGTAGCCCGCACGCATCAGGGTGCAGACGGAACCTAGTGTAAAGACACTCCACATTTGCCACCGAATTCTGGAGGCATAGCGTGTTGGGTAGCGGAAATGATTGAACAAAAATGTTGTATGTTTAATAAGTTTTATATGTAAATAGCAGTTTAAAATAGAGAAAACTGAATATTAAGACCATACATTACGAAAATAATATCACAAAATATTTAAAAAGCTGTGTAAGTATAAAAAATAAAGTTGTAATAGAACTTTCTTCCAATGTCTATTTTCACCTAAATAGAGATGCGCCTAGAGGGCAAGACAAAAGTAAATAAAAATTACTCAAAAATATTATATTAGGCCTATATAGCATAAAACAAAAAAAATCGCAGTAGGAATTACTATAAATATTTTTCATTCAGTAATATCCGCGTCACTAATACAGGTAATTAAGGAGAGTTAAAAAAAAAACAATTAAAATTTACAAAGTCATTAGTTAACGACGCTTTTTCGGTGCATTCATTTATAGTATTAAAAGTAACAATGTATTGTTTAACAATACAAAGAAAAAAAAGTATTCATTATTAATAATATAAATTTCTGGTTTAACCCACAAAAGTATGAGGAAATATGAAATTTACTAATTACTTAATAGTACTATTACTTTCTTAAACATAAGCCTATTTATAGGAGAGTTTAAATTGAATAGAAAATAGAGTTCTAATAACTATACTGAGATAAGTAGTTTTTAAGGTTCCGTATCTAAAGGGTAAAACGGGATCATATTACAAATACTTCGATGTCTGTCTGTCTGTCATCTAACTCTGTAATTTTGTGAAAAAACACTCCATTCTCTACTTTTCAGCTTAATATAAGCTTTGTGGTAGAGCTAACAAAATACAAATACTATTAGTGATTCTTACTTTAATATCTATTTATAAAACGTGGTTTTCCCCAAAATATTTTACGTAATTTCAAAGTAAATTAATTTTAGGCAATTGAAGCAGTAGTGAGATATAATTCTTTGTCTACGCGTTTGTCCACGCTAATCTCAGAAACGGTGTAACCGATTTAATTTGAGTTTTCGGTATGATATTCTTTTTTGTTCTAATCGATTTATAAATAAAAAGTTATACCATTTATAATAATGTTTTTTCGACAAAATTGCTATAAACAACTCTTTCGCTGAATTGGCTGAAACTTGACTTTTCAATATAAGTAGGTATAATTATTATTTTTAAAATGATATTATTATTAGAAAACGGAAGTAGCGCCGATTACTAAATTAATAATTATGTAGTTCAAGCGGGCGAAGCCACGAGCGGCTTGCTAATTTATAAAAAAAAATAGAATATTCTTATTATCTTTAATATTATTTTTTTCAACAATTTTCTTACAAAGTAAGGTAAAGTTAATAGTATTTACATCTCATTTGCAAAGATTTATTAGTCACAAATGGAATCATTAGAACGAACGTCATTATATCTTTAATTATATGACTCATTTCAATAAAATTATTATTTAACAATAAATGGTAAACCACTATTGTTTTGTAAGCACTTTTTTTATTTTATTCCTTGTGATTGTTACAATTGAATAAAAACGTTGTTTTATATTATATTAGGCCTATTGTTTAAAATTATATGCAAAATTGAAAATATACATATTTACACAGCGCTACTTCTCTTTTTTTTTATTCCACATTTAGTAGGCAGAGGGAACCTGGGAACCTACTGTTAAGACACTCCTTACTCATTAAGGGCAACTAAATACTTTTTGCCGAATTCTAGAGGCATTGCGTGTACGAGTATAGTGGTGGATCTCATCGCAGCGCTTTGCCCTTACCAAATACCTTATTAATTTATTACCAAAGCAAAGAAATAAAAATATTAAATATTTCATTTTATTAAGTGAGAATCGAACCCATAAACTGCCTCAGTAGGTAATAAATAAATACAAATATTAAGATATTTAGTACTTATAATTTATGTTTTGTTAGTGTAAAAAATTAAAGACTATTTTGAAGTAAAAGTGAAATCGAACCCACAAACATCTTTTTCAAGTAATAAATAAAGAACTAAGCAATAATAATATAAAATTAATTAATAAATACGAATATATTGCACATTTTGCCACTAGAGCGGTCCACTACTGCTCGTGGCAGAGTTAATTAGACACTTAAAAAATGTTGACATACTTTCAAAGTACCACAAAATATATTTTTTCAATAAAAATGTATGAATAAATTGTTTTTTTTTTGCTTATTTTTATTGAGAACAAGTTGATATTAATAATTGTTATATACAGTATGTCCTTTATATCAAGTGAGACTATAGAGGTATATAATAAAATGTTTTTTAATACAAAATGAAATAGTGTTGTGCCACTTTGTTTTCTTGTTAGGTATAATATAACGATTAAAAGAAACTATAATTTAATGATATTGCTTACTAAATAATTGTTTTATAGCTTCACTCGAGAAAGAACCCAGTGNNAACGCTGTGCATTCTACATTATACAAAATATTACATTATCATAAAAAAAAATCAAAATCGATATTTTTTTATACGAATCGATATATATAAATCGATCGATATAAATCGATTTTCACTCAAATGCACCCAAAAATCGAACCGAAACTCTATATATAACTCTACTCGGAAATAGGACGATCGACAATGCAGTAAATTCATTTAAAATTCATTTGTAAACAAATCATGTAAATAATAATTATATAGGCGTGCGGGTTTGGCGCGCGCTGAGACGTACATATTAAATATTCGATGTTCCTTTATAATCGATTCACGTCATTACGAGCCAAGGTTTGTGATTTAGTGTCTTATAAACTCTATATATTTTGGTTTTGTCTTTAGAAAGAGATTTTAGTGTTAAAGCTTTCCGCCATTCAACACGCAATGTCTCCAGTTCGACGGAAATTAGGGAATATTAGCTAAATTCCCATAGAAAGGTAAATATAAATTATAAACAATTAGACTAAAAAAACGATATTATTTTCGTGTTATTTGTAAACATTTAAAAAAACAGCTTTCTGCTGTATACAGCTAACAACAGTGTAGGCAAAGGGCACGTAGTGTTAAGACACTCCATTGTAAACATTTATTAGACTTTACGTATATCTACAATATAAACCAATCGTCAAGTTAAAATTATCGAGAATCCTAAAGAATAATTATATTCTTTAATTTATTAAGCCAATATTTCAAAATAATTTTATACATATACAAACATTTTGCGGTGCACGAGGAAGGAAAATAATGTCTTGCCTTTTAAAAGTTAAGTAACCTTAGTTATTATTAGGTTTAATAAATGCGATACGGAATATGCATGGTTGTACGTTTTAATTAAATTTTTTATCGTTTTGGGCTTCACGCTATATCCCGTAACAGGGCAGGCAGAGGGAGCCTAGTGTTAAGACACTCCGCTCCACACACTCCACCGGACTCCACGCTTTCCCTCGACACCAGAGCGAAAAAATGAAAATATTAATTATTCAATTTCTTCGAGTCGGAATCGAACCTACAACCTACCCTGTTAAGAGTCACACGTTTAATTTTATTTAACTAAAAAATTGTATAAGACTTTATTTAAGTCACTTTATTTTTCATTATGTATAATTTTAATCATTATCAGTATATACTTATGTTATGATAATTTTAATTAAAGAAATGGAACATATTTGATAAGAACAGTTGGCAAATAAGCTTTATAACTCTAGAGTTCTAGAATAAAAGTATATTAAATAAATATATAGTATAGTAAATAATATATAAATAATTTCTATCAACAACTATAACAAATAACTACAAAAAAAATACAAAACTCACTTCATCTTCTTCATCATCATTATAAAACGGATCCAAAAGCAGATTCTTCCAATAAATAACATCCGGAGGGATCGCATACGCATCGTGATCCCTCAAATTCGCGTACAAAGGGCTCTCTCTCCCAACTCCCTCCGAACTGGCACTGATCGAGCAACTCTCCACTTCCACACTGCCACCACAGGAGCAACCCTCATCTGTATAGCTATATCCGTACTCTATCTCTTCGTAAATATTTTCATCGGTGAGGGCATCGCGCACCGGCTCGTAGCCGTCGTCGCACGGCTTGTCCGGCGTCATAGCAGCGACTGACTCGCACCTGCGACTGTCTCCCACCTCAGTTAGAGCGTACACCGAAAACGGCTGCGGCGAAAACTCGCTGGCTGTATCGAAAGACAATCGCGATATGGTAGCCCTTTGCTGCGCCTGTGATAAAACACAACGCAATATCTCATCAGAATTGTGGTAGCCGCTCGAGTGGGACCAGACCGCGGCGTACGCGTCTTTGGATGGTTCATTTTCATTGCTCTCCACATTACATTCTTTGTAACTCCAACAAGTACTTTCCGAATCGCTGTCTGATGCTAATTTGTCTATTTTAATGTCCATACCATCTTTAAATTCCATTTCATCGTAAATTGAGGGCGACGGTGTCCTCATTTTCTTTTTACGCGGAGGTACGGGAGGTGGTGATTTAACTAACACTTTCTCTGTCACTGGAGCGCTAGAGACATCAGATATTGTGGACGCACAATCACTATTCACTCTGTTCACTATTTTTTTTGTCACTTTTGGTTGTATCACTTTGGTTTCGGTTTCGACGTGGTTGACATGACCTATTCCTTGCAGGCACTCGTCGAATATATTGAGAATGCTGAGGGAGACGTCGTTATCTGATGGCACGAGGTTTCTTTGGTACTCATCTAGCTTAAATATTTCCTTGCCTAGTTGTGATAAGATTTCGTCGAAAGCGCCGTCAGATCCGGAGTCCTCTGACACAGTGGAGACGGTGGAGGATGGTCTTACGACGACCAGAGGGTCGTACTCCTCGATGGTCGCCCTGATAGTGGTCAGCCACGCTATGACAGGCTGCGCGGAGCGGTCGCGCAGTGTTTCCACCACGGCGTGCGGTATCCAACTTGTGACCTCACACATATTGCCGTTCGCTTCAAAACACCGATAACCGGTGTATGAATCAACCGTGGGATTCCGCGAACGCTCGTCCCTTAGCGCACCGTTAGTGCCTTCAATCGCGTCGACCGGTCGGTGCGCTGTATCAGCGACATTTGCACTCTACCGATTACTTGTCGTGATATTTCTTCCTAATGTAAACGCTGTAGAGACCCATGACCTTAGATAATAATTTGCAAGATAATAAAAACCAAAACAAACGCAAAAAAAACAAAACTGAATAAATCAAATCTTTCGCTCTATAACTAACGTCAAAGTGACGTACGCGAGTTGCCGCGTTTTTTTTTAAATATAGATAAAAAAGGAGCGGTAGTGCGGTACGTCCGCGCGCGGTCCCGCCACTGCGATAGTGGTGTACCGTCCGGCAATTAATACGAATCGTTCGTTCAGAGTGTGTGACCGATATTCTACGTTATTTCTGTTGCGTGGCGTAACCGCACTAAAAACTGAACGCAAATGCACATTGCATTAGATAAATGAAATGGCTCGGGCGCCGGGGCTCGTGTTTTCCAAGCGGGGCCCGCTCTACTTAGAATTTATAACAATATTACATATATATATAATTCTTGTTTGTTTAAGCACTTATCTGCTGTCATATATTGACATAGCTACGGTAATATGTAAATAATACTGGCATGTGAGGAAAACGTTGACTGTATTGTAATATAATACCTACCTATCGTTTCGCAATACGTGGTTTTACTCTAGTTATATGGAAACAGCGATATATTCCAATGTAAAGATGTCTTTGTTTAAATTTTAAATGTTTTTATTGTGTTTTGTTAAGACAAGTTGTTTTTTTTATATGAAATAATGTGAAAAATTAAAATGATATTTTTTTCTTTGTACGATATAATTTATAATGTCTACATTAGTATAAGGAAACGGAAGTTTATGGTATTAAATTCATAGAATTAATGATTAGTCATTGGATCAACATATTAGTATGTTAAATAAAATCGACCCATATATGAAAGATAAACATTGTACATGTATAAAATTATTTATTTATCAAATAAAAAATATCGCAAAAAGGTTTTTTTTTATTTTACAGTATGTTTTTTTATATAAAAAGAGTAAATATTAGGTATATTACTTAGAATAACAAATATTTATAATCTATATTTGTTTCCGACCACATCAAAACCCAACCAATCAATTTCAACATTTCAAAACCATTATTTACATACTAAATTAATAAAATCGCCATCACCCACAGTTAACCCAAACTTAAAGTGATGCATTCTTTTAATTTTAAACATCAATAGATTCTAACCTACTTTCTAGTTCCTAGCAAATTGGTATGCGGCCCTTTATTTGTAGCCCGCTAATGAACGTACAAGGAACCTCTACAGCTAATATAAAGTGAATCCATTCATAAGAAACTTAGACAAAATGGCTGAAAAGAAAGTTAACTTTGAAATTATTGTATTAAAGTCTAATTTAAGTTTTAATTTAGGGTGTTTGAGCCCTTTTTGAAGAGTGCTGCGTGAATGGCTACTGTTTAGCACATGTGAAAATATCGTATTTCCAACCATGGTATGCATTTCCTCTGTCTTCAGGATTATCTTTGGTTGCATTACTTTGTCTGTATTCCAATATTGAATTATACTTCCTATTTGGAATTATATATATATATATATATTGTTTAATTTCACGTTGATTTTCACTGAATACAGCAGAGTAGATAGAGGGAACCTGGGAACCTAGTATTAAATCACCCCGTTCCTAACTTTCCGCCGAATTCTGAAGGCATTGTGTGTTGAGTAGCTGAACTCAAACGCATAAAACTAACTTTATTTTACAAACTATTATTTAAATAGTAAAAATTGTTACTCATAATTTATATAGAATACAAAGACTAT
>FAPP01042780.1:0-10748 GCA_001485965.1 Heliconius ismenius | reverse complement strand
GGTCGCTAGTATTATATATAACTGCATACAGTTTTAAAGTAGGTTTAATTAAAAGAACTTATGTTTCGCACACCGCCTCTCCCACGACACACAGACTTTATGACAATATGCTTTACTGTTCACACGAGTCGTGATGCAATCGATGTAGCTTTTTGTACGTACAAGTATTATTAAAGTATTTAATTTTTATGTGCACGCGATGGTTTTCAGTTCAAATCCTATTTAAATGCAAGAATGTTAAGACCACCGTTCCTGACATTTTTGCCAAATTTTCATTGTCTCGAGTGGCGGATCTCAACACCGCGATTTATCTATCAGAGCAGGGAAATGAAAACAGTTCTTCCCGATTTACCCGGGTAAGAATCGAATGCATAACCAAAGCATTTACAACCATCACTATAGCTTCGGATTAAAATGAAAAATGAGTGTATATTAATTTAACTCTCTATGTAGGTCTACTCGTTTTTTCTAAGACAGAAAATATAATATAATTATTTCTGAAAAGATATCGATTTCTTTTGTCCCTACTGTTATTTTAAAACATCACGTTTATTTAAAACACACCGTATATATTTCCGAAAGGCTTTCAATTAAGCATTGAATTCGCAATCAACCGTACAAAAATCGTTGTTCCGCCCGGCATTCAATCAAAAAGTTAAAAGTTATTATATATTTTTTAATTGATGTAGGTATCTCCACTATTACTGATAATTGTTATTTATGTCTGCACTAATATTATAAAGTTGAAATGTTTGTTTCGACGAGCGCGCTAATCTCAGGAACTATTGGTTCAAATAGAAAAAATATGTTTGTGTTGGATAGATACAGTTATGAAGAAAGGAATATAATCTTTTCACGCTGTATCCACAGAAGGGTAAACAAAAGAAACGTGGAGTTAAAGCACTCCGCTCTCAACTTACTACTACTCCTTAATTCCTGAAACAATGCGTGTAGAGTGGGAGAACTCAACGCTGCACTTTATTTTGTTACCAGAGTGAGGAAGTGAAAATAATTCATTCCTCAAAACGAATCCACAACCGTCGCATTTAAGTCACAGTTTGTGCCGCTGCTCCACGACGACGCCATATATGTGTATGTAAGGAGATACGATATTTCCATATAATTATTCCCATAAATCAATCTCATAATGAATTCGTATCGCAATCTCCCGAGCACGTGGACTTGAGTAATTCCAGCCTGCTAATAATATAAGAGTTACAAGACAGCAAGACAGACGGACAGATTACTTCGCAGCTTGATGTATTAACATGAAATTCAGCTGAAAGGCGCTACTTTCTTGGTTCACGTAAATTTCGTAATTTTACTTTGTAATAATGTAATCTTGAGGCACTGATGGCGCAAAAGAACAGCGTCGAATTATTAGGGCGACGATTGTGGGTTCGATATTGCTACGAAATAAGTGTTTTGTGGAATTGGCTGAAAAATTATTGAATTGAATTTGAATAGCTAACTACAGTCAATGCCGCTGCGCTATGACGTCCTCTTACTTAATTGTATTCTTAATTGCAGGTACACAATGTTGGTTTTCTTCATTACCTTCATTACGGTAGCAACGTCTCAAGAGATACCAACCCCGGCCAGTTTGATCGCGCCCAGGAATTTTAACTATCACCCGTATCAGGTTCAATTCTTGAAGGAAAATAATATTGAGCCTACTAAGTTAGTGTTTTTTTTTCTATATACGAGTATATATTTTTAGCTTTACGCCGAATTCCGCTTTAAGCAGAGTAGACAGAAGGAAACTTAAAATGTTATTACACACACTAAAGAAAAAATAATATTTTAAGAAAAGAATTTTTAACCAGACTCGAACTTTTTACTCGACTCGTGACTCTTATACCGTTATAGTTGTCTCTACTAAAGACAATATTTCCACTATAACCGTCGATATTGATGACTTTACTTTAATAGCATCTATTCGGATCAATATCAAAGTTTTAAGTATCACTAACGATTGTTGTTTAATGAATTTTAGATTTCGACTTGTTCGACAAATGATTCTAAATATATCTTATAGTTGGGTTCAATTAAACCTTTAATTTATATTACTAGGTAGTTTGAGGCCAATCGTGGCGCAGGTGCACAGGTTGTGGGTTCGATTACCTACCACACCTATACCATACGAGGATATGGCTTAGTAAATAGTAACTGGCGAAACGTAAGCTCAGTTCATATAGTACGTTAATATTTTAACGTCGATATTGTTTGTACTGTACAGTTAAACGAGTTAGGTGCCGCTGAATCAATAATGAAATGAAATTGCTTTATTTTACGACTGCGTGCAACTGTGAACGCGACGGTTGAGTTCGATTCCCATTCGGGGGAATAAAATATTAAATTCCTCGCTATGATAAAAACACAAGGCCTGGGGTAGAGTTCCACTCGAGATTTCAGTGGAAGATGGAGAACGGAAGTGTCTTATTGGGAACGAAATGTCTTAAAACAAGGTTCTGAGGTTTCCCCTGCCTACCCTACTTTGTGCTGGATACAGGTGAAGCTAAAAACAATACTAAAGAATTTTATCTATGTTCTATCTTATTTCTAAACTAGCGATCCCGCGCGACTTCGCCCGCTTGAAGTATACGAGTGTTTTAAGGTGTACTTAAGAAAAAAATTAGTAGATTTTCTTTTTTCCAGACAAGGCCCAGTCCTCTTTCCGAATGACGGCCCTCCACCACCTAAGCCTCCTCTCGTGGTAACATCACGACCTCTCATAGAATCTATCGCCAGGAGTGACTTGAGCGACAACACGACCACAGCTGCATCGAATCCCAACAAAATAACCTCATATAATCAGAATTTTGCCAAAAATCCCGAAAATATATATGATCAAACACTATTTGGAAATGATTTTGCTAATAATGTTGAACATCAAGCGTCTACGTATAATGGGATCCCGTATGGAGACGTCCTGAAGAATGTAAGAGTGAATGACTTTGGAAGAAACGATTATAACGATTATGGGGTAGGTTTGCAAAAATGTTTTAATTATGTTCAATAATTTAAAAACTTTTCAAAAAATTTACGTTAACTTCAGCGTTGAGTCCCGCCACTCAACAAGCAATGTCTCGAAAATCATTCGAAAAGTGATGAACAGAGTGACTTAACGCTAGGTTCCCTTCCTACCATGCAACATGCGGGATACAGCGGGAAGCTAAAAAAGGGTTGTTACTAAAATTTCTCCAAAACTAGACAAATACAAACAAACAATAATTCCGCTTAAACAAAACAAATAATAAACATATATCGAGAACACCTGTTCCGATCAATCACCGCGCCGTATTGTGGGAAAATAATATGAAATCATTTATACAAATAACGATATGAAAATGGTCATGATATTATTTCTTTGGGCTATTGTGTTCTTTTTTTGTTCTCGTACCTATCTACTTCATTCATCTGACTGTAAATGCGACGGTTGTGGGTTCAATGTCTGCACAGGGAAAATAATTAGTTTCTCCTTTCAGCAAATAGAGGGTGTTTTAAAGATTGTAGAAGAATTTCTTAAAATTCCACAAAAAAAACAAAATTGTCTAAAATTGTGGAGGACGTCTCGTTTATTATATATTTATTAGGATTACTATCGTTTTTCAGGTAAGGACCGTTCTACCACCAATTTACAAAGCTTTCGAAGACCACGCCAATCAAAATGTCTTGGACTTGCAGAAAAAGCAACTAAATCATTACAACGAAGTTTGTGCCAACTTTTATGATATTTTTTAGCTTTACGCTGTACCCGCAGATAGCAGAGTAGAATCTAAGAATCTAGTGTCAAGACACTTCACTCTCTATTAAGACACTTCCGTTATCAGTCCGAGTTATGGAGATATTTTGTGTTGAGCCCACTTTGCCTCGGTACCAGAGACAATGAAACATTTAATAATTCATTACCCCGAGTGGGAAACGTACCTATCGTACTAATCGTACATCGTACCATCGCACGCTTGTGCCCTTGCACCACTACGGCCTCAATTTTACTATACTTATTTTTAGAAACCGTCGTTATTATAACTCCGATGGAGTGAACCCATATCTGTAGTACTTACAGATGACCTCAAGAAATAACAAATACGTATATTATCGTCTAACCAAATATTTGAATCATCAAATTTATTTTTTCAGCCAAAATATGTTGATTACACAAGCCACTATGAAAACAACGATGTATCGAATGATAACCACGACCTATACCATGACGATCAGGTAAGCCCACATATGAAGTATTTTATATTTTCAATTTCAATTTTTATATTTTTATTTATAGCTTCATGCTATTTCATGCTATATGCCGCATATTAGCAGGTTAGACAGAAAAAACTTAATATTAAGACTTCCTCCTATCATCACTTTCTGCTTAATCTTCGAGACATTCCGTGGTCAGTGGCGGAGCGCAACGCCGCGCTTTACCCACCAGAACAAAGAGTAGTCCATTAAAGACATAACCTACAAACATCGCGTTTACATTCTAGTAGTCTATTTGTACATTGCGCCACAACGCCCTCAATTTATAGGAACTCGTCCTTTTTTTTTTAAGTTAAGCTCAATATTATTACTGTCGCGTTGAATAGTTGAATGTTTTGTTACAAGCTACTTTGTACGATTTCTTGTATAAAAAATATATATGGAAGTCTACGGAGAGTGAACATACATTTAGACAGTGTCGAATAATTTTGGCTATATAATTAAACTTTTTTCACGCTGATGTCACGTTCCTATTAGGATGTTTCCGTTCTCCATTTTCCGCCGAATTCTCGGGGCATTGCGTGTTGCGCGGTAGAATTCAACGCCGCACTTTAAAAATAAAAATATTATATTTATTTGAAGTATCGCTCTTCACTGAATTTAAAATTATACTTATTTCTTGTATTTTGTGAAGTATTTTATAAGTCTGATACAACTTTCTATTCAAACTTTACTAAATATTCTTCATAATTTGTTTCAGAATCAAAATTATGCTTTCTCGTACACAGTGAGAGATCAAAAAACAGGTGATGACTTTTCCCACTCACAGCAAAGCAGTGGGTCAGCGACTAATGGGGAGTACCGGGTTCGATTACCTGATGGTAGGACTCAAATAGTTTCCTATACAGCCGATGAAAATGGTTATAAAGCGAATGTTCGATATGATGACTTAAAAACCAATAATAATGATTATTATAACATTAATAACTATAAGAATAATATTAACAACAATAATAATAACATTAACAAGAATAATTTAAATAATTACAATAATAATCCTAATAATTACAACAATATTAATAATAACTATAATAACAATCCCAACAACTATAATAGTAACCTCAATAACTTCAATAACCGGTTATTAAACAGCAATTATAACGTAAATAACAATCAAAAGCAAACAATTCCCGTACATGAAGATTCTGATTACAATTCTAAAGAGTACTTCGATTATTCATCAGAATACAACAATAACAACTATCAACCTTATAAAACTAAATTTTCATTCAACCCTGTTACAACAACGGTTGTCGTACCAACAGTTAGACCTTTTTACGAAGAAATTAAAGATTTATTCACTCAAAGAATAACTTCTACACCTGTTTACACAGATTTACTAGTAGGTAGTAATAATCATGAAGTAAAATACGATTCTACTACAGAAAAAGTTGTATTAATAGGAAATAAGAATACTTACAATAATTTAATAACGCAAAAACAACAAAGTTTTGTTGGTTCTACACCTGCGTCTTATTTGGCATCTACAATAGCTAGTTTAAGAAACAGAATAGCAGCTAAGCCTATATTATCAAATAGTTTCATAAATAGAATAAATAAATATATATCTCTTAAATGAATTAATAATATGACTTCTTATTTTAAATGAACCTCTTAAACTAAATAAATATCATAATCCAAAGTTTCTTTAAGAAGTGTAATATTCCAAAAATCTAAGATTTTATTCATTTGGCCTATTTTATTTATTATTTTCACCTTATTAAGGTTTAAATATTTATAGTTTTATATACTTTTCACCTATTTCACCCTTTATTTAACTTTAGGGGTTGAGTTTCAAAAGACCGCCACTTCAAATTACCTTTTTCAATAGTTTGTACCCTCTAGATTTCAAGTTTACTTTTCGTTACGTGGATGTGTTAAGTGAATCAGATATTGTTTTATATGAGTAATGCTATGAAACAATAAAGGATGTTAGCAAGCTAAAATATATTTTAATTTCACGATGCTTTCCGCACATACAACTCACAACCTACGCGCTTACGATGTCACTGCACCGCGACGTCCCTAAATTATCATTAAATTATTTGCCATATTGAGTTTCCATCGAATATTGTTAAAAACAATATGTGGTATTAATAACATTAATGCTAGAATACTACCTTAAATAAATACAAAAACTTATCTTTTTATGTTATTAGTTGTAAGTTAGGTTTATTGATGTAAATAATTCGTTGTTATAATAAAAACAATTAAATACTTTTTCCTTTTTTTTAATAAAAATATTGTTTTAAGCCTTAAAAAAATATAACTACTGTCCTTGATTTTAGCTTATACATAAAAATAAATATTTATTTATAAAAATAAATAAATAAGCAAACGACTACTAAAAGTTTTTAAATACTAACTAACATGATACCAGGGAAAATGTGAAATGCAGTAACATTTGAACCGTGCATCGTTCCTAGCTGTATCCATCAAGAGCCGGCTGGCATACGTCTTGTATCGTAGCGGGAGAATCTAAATACCTAACGTGAGTACTACATATTGTTGTTAAACATATATCCCATCAAAAATATAAATGTGGAATGAGAGCCAAGTTAAATGTTAAGTAATGCGTCGCATGTTCCACAAGGTGCCAAGTTCTGTGTTGTTTCGGGATAAAATTCAAGATCGAACATTCACAGCTTCGTTGTTCGATCTATCTGTCCGTTTGTTGGTTTGTCCGTCTGCCAAGAGTATTTTTCTCAAAAAATTTATATCAAATATTCAGTCCTTTGGACATCAAAAAAATTGTTTCGAATTCAATTCAATGAAAAGATATGAAATTGGCCGCGACAAATTAATTACTATATTATGGTACTTACTTATCGTCGACTTATGCAAATTTACAGAAAAATTGAAACAGAATCTCAAATATGACGCTCTCAATTAAAATCGTACTTAGTTATATTATCTTAATTATCTTATATTTACCAGGCGATAGTTACCTTTCCGGCCGTATGTCCCAGTGTTACAGCTACGCTTGTTAGTCAAGTTACGTTGCGTGGGATCTTACTCATTGTTGCTACAAGCTACCCATATATATACATATATGGATATAAAATATATATCCATAAATTGTATAATAGTACTTTGTTAAGTAATTCCGGATTTAACAACCCCTTTTAGTCTAATTCGTACCTTTTTAATTATAAATTGGTATCCTAATTGGGTTTACATTCTTTGATTTTGATTGTTTGGTTTTAGTGATTGTTGTACATATTAAATGAATTGAGAGGCCGTCGTGGCGCAGTGGTACACACTGCAGATGGTCGTCGGTCCGATTCCACTCAACAAAAATATTTTCAAAATAAATATTTATTATTTTAAAGTAAGCAAGTAATTTGAACTTGCCTATAAAATTGACCAATAGTAAGTGTAGAGTTAATTTGTACGAGATTTACATTTAAATGGGCCCCTCAAACCTATTCTTGGGTCGCCAATGCTCTGCCCAGGCTCTGCTCCAACCTCCTCTCCTTCCAACACGAACTTCTTATTCTTAGTTGTTTACTTAATTTTGTCAATTTCCAAAATCGCAAATTTTAACTATTCCATAATATAAAAATAAATTTTAAATATGAGAATAAGAAATTAGTTCAATAGACATATTATTAAAGTGAGCAACCTTATATTCAGAGAGAAAATCATACCAAGTTCGCCCTCGAGGCGTTTTTACATTTCTTAAGACCGTTTTCGAAAGTTTAATGTAATCCGACCTACATTTCACATCATTAGTTCGAAATACACATATTTTTATAGAAAATATCGTAATATTTATAGGAATTTAGATATATTTGTAAAGATATAGCTTTTGTGTCGGGTTTTGCTTGGTGTTTGTTATTTTCATTGGAGAATTTTGTTTTGTTAGCTTCACGCTATAACTTTAGAGGAGTATTAAGAGAGAATAGAGTGCCAAACATTACGGTCACTTTTATCTCTTATCAAACTTTTCAGAGATTCATGCACTTTGGATTCCTCATGAGCTTATTCTTATTTTACATGTAAAATATTATAAATATAAAATATGGCAGAGAGAATCTAATGATTTTGTCTTACCAGAACGAGGAAATGCCTCGACGATATCAAGTCAGACACTATGATACCATAAAATCCGAAAACTAGACAGTATTATTAGTGTTATTTCACACATGGGAAAATAAAACTTTTTAGAGAACGTTTAAAAATATTATCGTAGCGGGAGTTGAACCCGTGCCTCTGGGAGGGTTTCCAAGGGGGCAGGAGGATTAAAAAAAAACTATAAAACAAGTAATTTATCACTACTCTCTACCTATTAAGCAAATATAAAAATATCCCTAAATATTTTAAAAAAGTAACCAATATCCATAATATCGAATATATAAATCCAATTCAAAAGTTAATGCCACTAAACGGAAACCTAATTGCCGTTTTCGTCGCTGAAACCGGAAGTGGAAAATTGCAAGACTATATAGTTGTGAGATAAGATACTCGCTGTGGTATAGACTGTCGATTATTGCCTACTATTCTTGTAGTGATGGGCGAATATCGATTATAATATTATATTTTATTTATTTTTGTTGTATCCCGCAATGCGTGCTGTATCCCGTTTATAGCCTAGGACCTAGTGTTAAGATATTCCTTATTATATTCACTTTCCGCTAAATTCTTAAGGCATTGCGTGTTGAGTGGCGTAACTCAACGCCGCGCTTTACCTCGTTATGAGAATGAGGAAATAAGAATATTAAATATTTCATTCCCTGAATGGGAAGCGAGCCCATAACAGTCACACGCGTGTATCCACGACAGACAAGTAATTAATATAATTTATATACTTGTTTTCTAGAGTGGAATTCGAACCTACAATTAACATATTTAGAGGCAGACGCTAAAGCAACTAAACTTAGCTAAACATGTATTTGCTTCTTTAAATAAAAGCAATATTTCTACAAACCAAAAGCTAAAGAACTTTAGAATATACACACTCATCTATCAGCTTACAGACTGCCTTTATTTATCGATAATTAGTAATTAATTAATTGTTATCGTATATCGTCATCATAAGTAGGTATGTCACGTCACTACAAGCCATGCATCATGCCGTCCCGCTGACTCGCTTGGCGCGTCGCCAGTGCTACAGTGCTACACTACTTGTGGGAGTATTGAGGATTTTATTTGACTCTTTGACAGTGTCATTAGCGGTAACTATAAAAAAAATATTTGGATTCCTAATTGGAAAAAAGTTATAAGAAAATCCATTAAAAAAAATAAAAAAGATACATACGTTTTACTTATACATAAATTCGTGGCGTAAACGTGACGGATTGTCAGGTAGGTTCAATCTCCACTTGGGGAATGATATTTAATTTGTTTTTTTTTCTTCACTCTGGTAGAAGAAGAGCAGCACCGAATTCAGTCGCACAATACACAATATTAAGCAATATTTGTTGGAAAGTGGAGAACGAAGTGTCTTAGGACTATGTTTTCTCCGCCTACATATACACCTATAGATGCAATAACGCGTAGTGCCGTAGATAGTGCCTTATTTTCCACTCGATATAGATGTGATTTTCTCCATATCCCCCTCCCTCCTCTATGGCTCAGTGGAGTGAAGTTTCAATTAGCCCAATTTTAAATAGAAATACAAATAGACAATGGCAGCCTCACGAATTATATATTTATAATTAATTTAACTTCCAAGCTCTAAAAAACGAAACGCCATAAATTAAGAATTTAACTGAAGCTCTAAAAAGTTAAATTCCGCTAATCAACACACTATTTCGAAGTTGGGCGGAAAGCGGAAACTGAGTGTCTTAAACAGATTTTCACAAAGATATAATATAGTGCGAATATTGTTAGTATTTTAACTATTATTGTTTAATAGTTATAATCAGATATAGCGCCATGCCTTAAGTTTGTAAACCGTAATTGTATTAAGCAATTTATCATCAAGTGTTTACAAATACGTAATAGTGCGATGTGTGACAGCAGGGGACGATAGCGGATTTGAATCTTTAGTTTCGCGCTCTAACCCGCTTATAGCAGGGCTGTGTTTATAGAGAGCAATATTTTTTAGAAAACGTATACAAATGTAGACCGTCAAATGTCAGACGGTTTCATAACGGCTTAAATCCCGCTACGTCCTTTTTTTAAATTTCTTTCTCTCCAAATTGTGGAATAGTACTCTTTAATGTTTAAAATAAACAGAAACGTACATACGTACCCCCTTCGCCACCAGAATTGGCGGTCTGCGTGTTGAGTGAAGTGAACAAATTAGTACATAAAAAAATACACATTCTTAGATTTGAATCTTGAGGTAGCGGATTTTACATGAAAACATTACAATAAGAGAAAATTCTTTAAAACAATAACTTCCATTTCTCCAATTCAAAGACATTACACAGCTAAAGTAAGAAAATGTTACAATTTATATGTAACTTTGCTGTACTTTTAAGCTGTTTACTTGAGAACTTCTTTTACTGAAATTGCATATAGGGGAAAATATTTCA
>FAPP01042774.1:2061-13478 GCA_001485965.1 Heliconius ismenius | reverse complement strand
GTCGCTACGCGACCGCGTCATTTTGATATTCATCCTTATGAAAATAACTATAATAGTCACTTTTAGCATAGTTTCATCTAGATTGAAATATTATTATTACGTATTTCAAGCAGGCGTAGCCGCGTCCGGGTCCGCTAGTCACTTATAAGATAATATTTTATGACATATAAACTAAACTATTCTTTTTATAGTTAGGTAGATACTTCTCACCGGATGCGACAGATTAGGTACTAGTTTGTTTTGCAGATGCGGAAGTCAGCTATCGGGAAGGCTGATAAGTCGAGGTCTAAGTTAGGTACATATATAATTTACAACTTGCTTATTTTTTAGACAGATCTTGATGGAGTACTATATTTGGTCAATTATTTCGTAATTTCATTACGGTATTCAGTAAGAGAGATCTGTAAGACAATATCTTTACCCATCTGTTTATAGTTCAGGCGCAGTCCCTCTCTGTTGGAATTTACCTACCAACTAAAACTGTCCATCACGGTGAACCTGAATATCACTGACTGACTGATGATCTTTAAAATTCTTAAGATAGCTAGAAAGCTGATATTTGGTATGTAAGCTAGTGTTAGTATACAAGCGACAAAAAAGTTATAGCGCTTTAATTTTTTACCTCTCTACTCCTGAAACTATGGGATAGAAGTTTGTTTGTATGACACTTCTGTCAATTTTGATACTAGAGATCTGAAAATATATATTCCTAAGTAGGTACTCCTTGTTGTAAATAATAAAAACAAACAATTCAAGACTTTCTAAAACTCCTCCGGTACGTTTTGAACTCTATACGCCCTTATGAAGTCATGGCGCGTAGACTTCAAAATTTGACTATATGAGATCTGATATCTACTTAACTTTTGAGAGAGCAATCCAACTTCTTGGCAACATTTTAAATGAAAATGTTTTTGGTGGATATGAAAATTTTGTAACATCCTTTTTTTAGTTAATAGATGAGAAGAAGTACTTATGCCAAGACAAAGAAATCGGAGCGTCAAATACTACAGAACATGCTTACCTACATATTCAATTGTATGTGTGTTGTTAAACATTGTATTACTATTACATAAGAGCCCTGAATTTAGTAGTAGATATGTACAAAAAATACAATTATGGATAAATTTTAATATTATCTATCAAAATTTTAAAGTTAAATAAATTAATAAATATAAATTAAATATACTTAATTAGGTATAACTTTTTAAAAATAAGTAACACTTGTGTAAAGTGTAATGATATGTGCCGTGAATTTGGCTCCTTGGAAAACCTTGAAACAAAGACATGTTTGGATCTTAATTAAATTTTTATTTAAACACGTTTATATAAAAAGAAAAATCGACTATTATAGATCTTTTTTAACTTATGCGAAAATTTATGTTTTTCTATGACTTATTAGATGTAGATTTCTTTTATGTAAGTACAATAAAATGTCTTATTTTCTATAGAAGAATAAATTAACAGTTACTAGGTAATAAAAAAAGTGTCTGTAAACAGTAGAGAAGAGCTCCACACCTTACCGTATATACCGTATAGAACCGTAGTTGTCCAATTAAATTTTGATAAATAATTAACTAGCATCCTTAACAATAGCCATTCAGCGTGATGGACATTTTCTCATTGCAGTGTTCCAAAATTTTTAGTCTAATTAACTTTTGTCTGGTTAATAATAACTATTTTTTGGCGTATTAATTGTAAAAATTCAGACTCATATATTAACTAGATGTTTCCCACTGAAGGACATCGGTATCAATAAATAGAGCTCGTCAATTTCCTTTGTCCGTTGTGGGAATATCTTGTGCCCAATGTTTATAACAATAGATCTTTTGAAGATAATACATTTATGTTATAGCATTGAATCCTTTAATGACAATACTTTCTTTGTTAGTTATATATTTATTATTATTATCTTCACACACCTCCGCCTTCCGCCGACTAGAAAATGATATTTTACCGCGGAAGCGTCTAACTAGCAGTGCAAACATATATAACTATATAAATAAAGGAATTTTTGAGGGCCGGAACCTAGGAGTTAGATTAAGCATGCTACGATGACAAAAACCCAAAACTATATACTTACATAGTATACACTAACACGTTACAAGTGTACCATTCTGTGCTCTGAAATTCATATAATACGCTCGTTTCAAACTCTGGTTACGTCATTTTCCCGTACAGTAAGGTCTGACCTGAAGTTAGCTTTTCTAAACTTTTGCGTATTTTTCACTTGGGAAGAAAATAACGAAAAGTAAGAAAAAATTCTAAAATCAAATCTGCTCAGCTATCTACAACTACTTTCCGTTGTTGTTAACCGTACTGTACTGAGTACTGACTGTACAAACGCCCGCTGTGTAACACTATATTTTTTCCGTAACGGTGCACTTGATTAAAATGATTTAAAGAGAACAATAATAAGTATCAGTGAATAATAGTATTTTTGAAATAAGTAAGGCGAACAATACACAAACAAAAGAATATTGTAATATATTTTAATCTTAAAATAATGTAAATTAAGTATAAAATTATTAATAAACAATATTTAAATAAATAACGTAAAAATCTGTTGTACAGATTGTGTATACATACATTTTGTAAAACAACTTAACAAGACAATGCATTTTGCACCTAAAGTCTAAACAATAATGATTTTGTTACCTCTATTATATAAAAAGTTAAGTTGAAATGATAATCTCATTTCAAGTATAGAGAATACAATGATAACAATGAATATAAAATAATAATAGTGATAAGAATTTTATTATACCTACAATGATTAAAACTGTTATATTGTTTGATTTCATATAAGTACTATTTATATATATGTATATTTATTCCTTATTTCTCAAAGTTCAATTACACATTACACAAATATACAGTTTCGATTAGCAAATACAAATAATAATATTAAGTATTTTATCATTTTATTGATATTTATTAATATTTAGATTCAGCTCTTAAGAATTTTTAAAGAATTGCAATACAAAATTTTATTTCACAAATTTTGTTGCAAAATATTTTTAATACAAATTGTAGAAGATATAAGGTATTATATGAAATCATCTTTTATATTACAAAAACAGTAACAGTATTTAACTTTTAAAGGCAAATTAGACCTTATTCAAATTAATTACAACTTATATTTTAAGTTATAAATTAACAATTTATATAAATATATAAAATATTTTTTTTAACTTAAAAAATTATGTTTAAATCATATATTTTTAAGTACAATTATTAACTTTTTACTCATTGTCAACTAAAAAGTAATTGTACAATACATTTTGTTATATTTAAAATAGTTTAACCTTAGGAATACTTCTTTTTTTTTTAATTTTTAGTTTTTATTTTAAATTCTTATTCTAGTTTTTCCCCACAAGTGTTTTTGTATAAAATAAGTGTTTTTTAATGACAAATAATATATATATTTTAAATTTTTGTATGGTATTCGAAAGACAAATTATAGGGAAAAATTATAATAATATTAAATAAGTAATAGACTAAGCCTGATGTGGTTCTCTGTTAAGCAAAATTGAATAAATTAAACAAAGGAATGTTATATGCAAATTGCATTATAAAATCAATAAATTATTCAGTAGCTATTGGAATGTATTTAAATAGATTTAAGCAAGATTGAAGTTTGCTTAGTAGCTTTTTTGTAAAAACTACTAAGCATGATATTTTGTAAATTGTATTTTACACAGATTAGTACAGTAAAATGATTCCCATTTTCTTAAAAGAAACTCATATGAATTGAGAAGTGGGTAGTTGCACATCTTTCAATCTTAAGTATATTTAATCTATGTTACAAATTATTCCACAGTAACAGATTTTGCTAAATTTCGAGGACAATCAACATTGCAACCTCGCAATACTGCTATATGATAAGCAAGTAATTGCATTGGAATAACAGTAAGTACTCCTTGCAGACAGTCTACTGTTCTTGGAATTTCTAATGTCCGAGATGCGAGACTTATCGTTTCTGTATCACCTTCTTCACAAATAACAATAGGTTGCCCTTGCCGAGCCGTTACCTGCTGTAAAGCGTTCATACATTTTGTGTAAACGGGATCACGCATAACTATCATCATAACAGGCATGGAGTCATCAATCAGAGCCAGCGGTCCATGCTTTAACTCTCCTGCCATAATACCCTCACTGTGCATGTAGGTGAGTTCCTTCACCTTTAACGCTCCTTCTAGACACGTCGCGAAATTATATCCACGGCCCATAATCAATAGCGAGCGCTGTCGATATAAATCTTCAGCTAAGGCCTTTACTTTACCGTCCAAAGCCAGTACTTGCCGGATTTTCTCATGTAAATGGTGTAATCCTTCAATAATATCTGCTCTTCGTTTTTGTAGGGAGATGCGATCTTCACTTATAACTAGTGCAAACATCACCAGAGAGACAAACTGTGATGTATAAGCTTTTGTGGAAGCAACACCAATCTCAGGGCCAGCATTAATATGTACTCCACAATGAGACTCTCGACAAATAGAACTGCCAACAGTATTTGTTATTCCGACAATAAGAGCTCCATGACGTTTACAGTAACGGAGGGCCGAAAGTGTATCTGCAGTTTCTCCAGATTGTGAAATAAAGAAACACACATCATCACGAAAAACAGGTGTATCTCTGTCAAGAAGGTCAGATGCCAACTCAACCATAACTGGGAGCTCAGTGAGCTCTTCCAATAATTGACGAGTAGCGACAGCACTGTGGTAGCTTGTGCCACAACCAATTAACATTAATCGTCGGCACCGTTTAATTTCTGGAATATAATCTTTGATACCCCCAAGGGTAACTGTACCATCTACAAAGTTGAGACGACCTCTCATTGTGTTAATGATAGATTCAGATTGCTCAAAAATTTCTTTCTGCATAAAATAGTCATAGTTGCCTTTCATAATTTGCTGTATTTCTAATTTAAGTGTAAAAATTTCTCGTTGATGTGAATCTGTACTACTGCCAGACAAGCGATGAATGCTAAGAACTCCATCTTTTATATGAGCAACATCATCATCTTCAAAATAAAGGACTTTGTTAGTATGTTCAATAACAGCAGAAGCATCAGATGCAAAGAAATATTCTACATCTCTTTCTTCTTCTGGTTTAAAATGGGCATGACTATTCACACGAGGCACTGGTTGGACTACACCTCTTGTAGCTTTATTGTTAGTATACATAATGGGTATATGATCACTAGATAGGCGTCTCTTTGTCTTAATACCCACAAGCAGAGGACTACCACGTCTGGTGGCAACACATTCGTTTGGGAAATAACGAGACTTAAAGCATAAACCAAAAGCTCCTTCTATTTGTTGAATTACCTGTTCAACTAGCTGCTGGAAGCTGAAGTCCTTGTGCTGATGGTAGAGGTGATGAATAAGTTTTGCAATAACTTCTGTATCTGTTTGTGATTCAAAAGAGTATCCTTTATTCTCCAAAAATTGCTTAATTTCTTTGTGATTTGTAACAATACCATTGTGAATAACAACAAATGCGTTATCTTCACCAGAGCGTTGAGGATGTGCGTTCAAAGCGCTAGGTTCACCGTGTGTAGCCCAACGAGTATGAGCAATACCACAATGTGATTCCACTGTTTCATCTACAGCTAACTCAGACTTACGTTCTTGTACCAATTTATCAAGAGCAGCTACTTTACCGCTTTCCTTTACAACAGCAATATCCTTTTGACCAGCTGAATCTACAGCGATGCCTGCAGAATCATAGCCGCGGTATTCTAAGCGTTTCAATCCATTTATAAGCAATTCCAATATTTCACCTCTAGTTTTTGGTGTCAAGTGATTAATATATGCAAAAATTCCACACATCGTAATGAATTGAAATATTACAGTAACACTGGGACCACGCAAACAGAACTAAGATCTAAGGAGACTACTCCTAACACAAACAAAATACTGAAGACTTTCGGTATGTATCTCCATTCAACAACTAATATATTACTTTCACTTATGGCAAAGCCCACGTCATCGTGTTTCTTTAACGTAGATACCAGTTGTTACTATAATTAATATGCAAGCACCGACAACCATAAATTTCTCTGAATTGACTGACCGATAGATAGGCCAATATTGAATATACAAAATTAAACTGGCTTGTCAGTGTCAATGTCAGTATCAATGTCAACTTCAACCACTGTTATTAGGTACGGTATACATAATCACGGGACATCCCTAGCATTCGTTTTTTGTAGGATTTGGTTTTTCTTTTTATTGCTAAATATATGTGAAGCTTATATTTAAATAGTTAGTCTGGTCAAAATACTAGTCCTGAAAGATCGATTTTTGAAAATTATGTTTTACTTGGAATTATTTATAAAATGTTGAATCTAGAGTTGATATCGACTATTTGACTCGAGTGAAGAATTTTCTATTTAGTCATTAAATTTTTGGTATTTTTGTTTCTTTCATTTTTTTGTTATAATATTTTTACAAATGCTTCTAAAAGATACGATCTAAACAAATATTGTTTGGCGGAATACGGCTGGTTGCATGAAAGGTTTATTTTAACTAACTTAATGTAGTGAAGTCAATATTTATTTATTTGGTATTAGCTGATCCTGGTCAAGCTAATAGGGGGCAGTTAATACAAAACAATCAGGTATTATCCAAATATTAAATTGATGTCACACCATCAATCGTAGAGCATTTTATTACATTTGACATTTTAACAGATTTATTCTAGAACGACTCTCGTTGTAACTACTTACGACATCTGGTGAAAAGCAATGAAGTATAGTCTAGAATACCATCAATGCTGATGAATGAAATGATTGAAATTTCTTTTGTAAGTCCGTCCATTATATGGCAGAGTTTTAGAGCTTTACAAAACGAAACGGCCCACTCGTGGCTTCGCCCGCATACCACCTATATATTTTTTATTATCTTAAATTTGCCAACAGATTGGTTATATAAGTTATACATTCAATTATGGATCAACTTTTATTCATCATTCTGAGAAAGAGCAAGCATTGCGTGGCTGCTTGAGATGATGACATCTATTTCGTTATTTAAGGCTAATTAGGCGTGTTCAATTAAATATTTTTAAGAGTCTAAATTTAAAATTTTATAAAAATCGTAAACTACAGTTAAAAAATGCTTCGGAAAACGGGAATGCGCTGCCTTCTCTCAGACTTTTTTGTATAATTTTAATATTGTATGTTAGTGTTATTCTTAATAACAAATATCAAAGGGGGCCACGATAACTGCTGAGGCCACAATACCGCCTTTTCGTATACCTAAATTATAATTATAGCGTGACCTTGACAACAACGAAGTAAGCTATTTAATGAATTTAAGAATCATACCCTTTAATTTAATATTCTCTTTAAGGGTTTAAAAAAATATGTTATTAAATAATTTTATTATGGTGAATCAAAACTACATCCACGTTATTTTACTGACATTAGAACTGGAATTTCAGCAATCAAAAAAGATTTTTTATAGAAATAAAAACGAGTAAAAAAAAGTGGGAAACAGATTTGTCTTAATGGGAACAGAGTGTCTTAACGCTAGGTCCCATGTTCCCTCTGCCTATCCTGCTATGTGCGGGATACAGCGTAAAGCTATAAAAATAATTAATTTGCTTTTCAAAATACACCTTACAAACTTAAGTCTTAAATTGTAGCCGATTTGGCTAATATTGAATAGCTTACCAGTGAGCTTATTCTGTTCCTATATTCTTTTGTCTCATGAAAATTTAGGCTATTATTTTTATTTGTCATTATAAGAAAATCAGGAACAAATTTTATGACAAACATTTGAATATCTAAAGAAGGCTTAATTTTTTGAAATGGGGTCCTTACTTTCGGCTCTTTTTTTGAGAATGTAAATTGGAAAATTTTTGGAAATTGGAGTAATTGGTTATTGACATAAATATTTATTTTATAAGATATAAATAAATTTAATTTACCTTAATAGTAGAGGCCAACAGGACTAGTAAAAGTGTTTTTCAACATTCAGTCGAAGGTCATAGACTAGTTTCGCGACATTTCTCTTTTGGATTGGAACAAAGGTTCGATGCAGTCCCCTTCACTGGCAACGTATGCACCAACAGGAAGCCTTTTCAAGGCGAACATAGTGCTGTCGATCAAATTATCCGGTTTATAAAGTAATTATATGTAATAGAAATACAACTGAATATTCTAAAGTTGTATTCAAATGCATAATGTTGTACTCAGATGCTTATTCTTATTGATACAGTCTTGTTGTTTAATAGTCGATTTGACAGTGAGGTATTCATTTGTTTCAATTAAATCAATAAGATTGCTTTTGCACTCACAACATATCAAGATAGAGATAGATATATATTCCATTCATGTAGATATGCATTTAAAACTTTCATCACATTGTGGGGCCCATTCAGAGTAGTAGCAAAGTACTAGTAGTCGCGCCAATTTAACACACCTGTTAAAGTAGAAACGCCCGTATTTAAATATGTTTTTAAGAATAATGTGAAAAATGTATATTTATTATTACCAGATCCTTGACGCCTTTTTCTTGCCAAACGCCCTAAAAGTTGCTTGAAATTGGGGTAAACTACATTATAATATAATGTATTAAAAAGCTGCAAGCTTTCATTTTATATATATTATATATGGACCATTTTAAGACCGAGCACCGAGACCAATCGGATGGTTTAATCATTCTTCTAGATCTAGACAAAGACGTGGGTACCTCCGTAAGCGCTCCACTTTTAAGTTAGTAAGTACGCATATTGTCTTACCTAGGTACCTACATATTAGACTAACAGTCCTCAAAATTGCTTTGCTCAGCTTTGCTTTGGTTTGGGGGCCCTGGGATCTTGGGCTATATTAATTTTATAATTAAATTAGTATATATTACATATGTATATTACATATTTACAATATAATATGATTCATTCTTAATATTTAATCAATAGGACACTTACTGCCCGAAGTAATTATCGATAAACTAAAATAAGATAAAATATTTACTTGGAATACCTTATGCTATCGAGTGATAGTTGATGTGAAGCTAATGTTTTATATGATTTCGAAATAAATCCTTTTGTATAGTCTACTGATTGCCGAGGTTATAGTTATTCGACAATATAATATGGTGATGTGCTGGGCTACTATCATGTTAGTAGCATATATGGCGCCCAATCTCTTAGGGCATCTCTACATGTTCCAGGAGTAAAATAAGTCGTTACATAAAATCAACAAGATGAATGAAGCACTGAATCTTGATGTCTCACACTCACTGGAATTTCTGTTTTCATTTTTACGTAAATTGAATTTTTATTCGCATTTTACATTATTTTCTATTAAAAAAAATATAATATTAGGTAGGTACATCTTTTATTTTTCATATGTAACCAATTTTTAAAACTCCCTTACCTTTTTTTTGCTTTGTATTACGCCGTATTTAGAGTAGACATCCCATATAGGTTGTGATACCACATAAGAAAGACAAAGATCTATGGTAAGGTGTTTATGAAACAATTTTTCTTATGTGATTTATTTTGTATATTTAATAAATAATTTATCTTATAATAACGTAAATTTTATTTATAAAGCGACATATGCCTTAGAGAGCAGTTACATTTGCTTATTATTCTGAATGCGTCGTCATAGCGGAATTTCGCCGAAGCGGCGGCGGCGGTAACAATGTCGACCTAAGGACTCTGACTTCTATATATTCCACTTTTATTGCTCCAAATCTATTTTTATATGGATAAAATATTTTATTTCCTCAAATGGTAATCGTAACTCCTGCGCCACCACTGGCCTTAAGCAAAATAAACAAAAATAAATATTAAAACAATATTATAAGTGTATATAATATAGAATTAGAATTATAATATAGAATTTACTTTAATATAGAAGTTTTATAAGAAAATATCAATTTTGATATTATAAAGCAAACAACTAAAATATGTAGAAAAAGGAAAAAATATGAGCACGATCTCTGTGACATTTATAATCTCAAGATGTATGCAGTGTGACCTATCGAAGTAGTCAAACCTGTCTTAATGTCAGAGTTGAAAATATACAATTTAATAAGAAAACGATAATATATACACCAGCACTATATAAGATGTGATGTGTGATTCTATAAGAGCTCCGTATTTACGTTTGAGCTACGGAACCCTAAAACATTTATAAATTTGTAATAATTTGAAACTTAAGTATTTTTCATTTCATTATTTTTGTCTCTGCTAAAAGTAAGTAGATCCCTCGCGTTATGAGAAATATGTCTCGATGCAATAATTAAAAGTAAAGTATAGTAACCTATATTTTTAGCAAAGTAATAAGTATATTATAGATATTAGATAGATATAAATTATATTTACGTTTGTCTTTAAACATAGTTATGACAATATCGATGATGAGAAATAATGTATTTAAAGCCTTCAGTTGTACAGTTACAAAAGCATGTTGGATGTATTGTTTAGATTTTGCTAGAGGTGTTGCAATGACGACTGTAAATAATTGGATAGATACATTACCTATATTTTCCTATCCTATTGACATGTTAATGAAGTTTGCAATAAATAATTTATATTCGCAATTTCGCAGTTTATATATTTATATTTATGTCTATTAATATTAATTATATTGATTATTATAATTACTTAATTACACATTAACACATAATCAATTGTATTGTGTATGTATATTAAATTAAAGTTTAGGCTTTTATTCTTAAATATCATATTTTTAGTTTGCAAGTGCTGTGTGAAGTATTTTTAAAGACTTGCTTAGGTTCTTGGTATATTAATAACGAAAAATTTTAAAATTTGTTCTAGAAATAAGAATACTGAAAAGAATTTTCTACCGTGTCTATGTCCTTAGGAATATCTAAAGCAGAAATGAACTATAAAAAATAGGAATTTAAATACTTGCGAGTTACGCTGCTAAAAAGATACGTTTGTACGTAGGCTGCGACTTGCGTTGCATCCGGCCAGTGACCGCCGCTGACCGCACTTTGCGTGTTTCTTTTTTATTTATTTAACTTACAAATGTATATATAATTTTGTTATTTTATATTACAGATGTTGCATCAGTATAAATTGGATTACTTTTTGTTACAACAGTTAAAAACACAACTTTAGAACAGTAATAATAATTATATGCTAGGATCTTGGAATGTCACAATCAATAATTGTTAGGAAATTTACTACGATCGTAGCAGCATCTATCCATCTCATCATCTGTCTATTTGTAATTATTTATTTGTAGGTAGAGATCTAATAATATTCTCAATTAAATACGTAATCCAAATAGAATTTTGGTGACTTTAAGCGTGGGGATTAAGTAACCTACCTGAGTTAATTTAGGTTTCTTGTTTCTAAAATGGATGCTATCATCTGTCCGTAAATAAGGCGGTTTTCATAATCATCATTATCATCAGCCTGTCCTTGTCCAC
>FAPP01042508.1:0-10660 GCA_001485965.1 Heliconius ismenius | reverse complement strand
ATTATATTAGTATAGATAGCCAAACTATACTACGCATGCCCATAAATAGAATACTCGTATGTGATTATTAGAATATGTTGCATAATGTAAAATTTTAATCGGTATATAATTTTCATCCTTTGCTTTCTTTCTTTTCTTTTAAATATTTTAGAAATTTTCTCACAATTTAATTGAAGTTGATTTCTTGTTAATACCCATCAAGCTTATAATTATTTTAATTTTCTCAGTTATTTTAATTATCACTTAATTATTCAAGTGTTATTTTATGAAACTTCAATATTTAAGTGCTTATTAGAGCTGGGGCTTGTTATTATGAATCGGCTATCTTTTTAACCGACTTCTGTAAGAAAAGGAGGTTATCAATTCGACTGTATTTTTTTTTGTATCGTTTATTTAGGTTTGACAAGAGTTTCATTTGAAGAAGTAGTGGCGCAGGGCTACGAGCATGTGACTGTAATGTTACGGTTGTTTATTCGATTCCCACACGGGGGAATGAATTATTGTTTAACAATATTTTCATTTCTTCGCTCTGGTACTAAAGCAAAAGCGCGGCGTTGAGTGCCATCAGTCAATACGCAATGTCTAGAAAATTCAGCGGAAAGTGGGGTACGGAGTGTCTTAACTCTAGGTTGCCTCTGCCTGCCTTAGCGTGAAACGGAAATTAAAGTTTTTAATTTATTAGGTAAAATTTTTCATGTAAATAATACATAGAAAAGTATTTTTACTTAGTTCTGTAGACAATATTGTTAGAAATTAGATTATTATAAATCGTTCTAATCAAAGTAAAGGAAAAAAAATTGTTAAGAAAACAGAAATTAATCATGGAACATGCACAATTTAGGTACATTGTATTTTCAATTCATAAATTAGTCCTCTCCCTCAGACTTACACACCACGCCGCCTTTGCCAGCCACATATACCTTCTTATGTATATATATTAAAAACAAACAAATGACTTTTACGTAGCCATTAGTGTTGCCGATCGATATTCTATCGATAGCTGTCCGATAGAAAGACTATCGATAGTATCGATACTTTTCTGACTGGCAGATACGATACTATCGATAATATTGCATTGTCCTATAGTAATTAACCCTTTTAAATTATCGATAGTTTCGAGACCATTGATCGTTGAATCGATCGCATGGGCTTTTTTAGATTAAAACTATCGATTGCGAATCTATCGATAATTTGGCAACACTAGTAGCCATTTTAAAGGTTAATCTAACATCTAATAAATAAATTTAGCGCATGCTCATATGGTCAATGGCATGCGCTTCAAAAAATAAACTAATTATTACTAACTGAATTGACTAAATTTTCTTTCGTTTTGTTCCTTACTTATACTTTCGAAGTGAACGTAACGATAGCGCGATCTATCTTCGTGCACCGCCATCTAATTTGTAATATAATAAACAGCTTTACTTGAATATTTGGACATGCATATATACACTGCACTGGCTTCTAAAGAATTGTTTTTTATATAATTATATTGTTTTTTATCTGAAATAGCGACATACCATTTTTTTTGTCTCTAACCCGTGCAGTAAGGGAGTTACGGGGGAAAAAACCCTTAGTGTCAATGTTTATTTTCTCGGGATCTAGTGACAATATATTCATGAAATTTAAATTTATTTTTTTTTCAGAAACTTTAGAAACATTAGAAGTTTATTTTTTGAGGGCGCTTTTGTATAACACTCCGAGAATCGACACCTACCAAAATTAAATATGTTGTGCACATATTACTTAGCTATCTATGCTATAAGCTACAAAAGAATCGAAGTAGTGGAACATATCTCAAAATTTAAAAAAACAACACGAGTACGAGCACGCGTATAACAAGCTTACTTAAAAATGTATCATTCTCGTATGCCAGTGGCACAAGCGTGTGACTGTAAATGCGACAGGTTGTCGATTCGATTTCCACTAGGAAATGAAATAATTAATATTTGCATTTATTCACTCTGGTGTCGAGGCAAAAACGTGGCGTTAAGTTCCGCCGCTCAACAGGCAATGCCTCCAGAATTCGGCGATAAGTAGGTAGTGGAGTGTTTTAGCAATATATTGTAAAACAATCAGTTATTACCCCCCATAAGATGATGATCTGAATTATAGTACCTAGTCTAATTATCTTTACCATTTAAGGGTTTCTGAAAGAGCAAATTAAATTATTCTCTGACATCAACACATTGGACGGTCAGTCAGTTCTGTTTATTAAATGAATAATCACGTATTTCAAGCGGGCGAAGCCGCGGGCGGGCCTCTAGTTTTGCAATATAATTAGTCATTATTATTTATATACGTAAAAATATTTTAAAATAAAGGTATCCCTAGAATATGAAACATCCGGCTAAGCCATTGTTTTTTTTTTTTCAATACACAAATAGAAACTATTATTTTGTTTATATTAATATATTTTATTAATTATAGAATAAGTTTAATTTTTAATACGTATTGATTTGTGAAACTTAAAAATTACTCCAATATGTTTAAGAATATTTTATCATCGATCCACATACTACAATAAATATTTTAGAATGCATTGCCATTAAAATTAATCTTAATTTACTCGTCGTGATATAATAACTTGTCAGTTTTCAGATGTCTGCACTGAATGTGGTCCTGTCATCAAAGTCGGTTTGTCATAGATCACCACGTAACTATCACAGCCAGCTTTGATGAGCACGACTGCATTTGTCACACCACATCACAACCAATTATTCAACAACTGTAACGTACTAAAATAGTATCCACTCAATATATTTGTATGTTTTCGGGCCTAGCCTGTCAAAGAGGCGGTGAAATGTCCTTTTCCCTTCATATCACAGCCACTTTGATGTGGTCGGTTTACGGAGACCACTTGGTGTATCGAGAGGAACTGGTCTATGCTCGATATAGGTATTTGGAGAGTCTGTGGCCCATTCGTAAAAATGGCTGTGCCATGGTACATATTCATATCACAGCCATTTTTGACGAGTTGGGCTGCGGGGCAATTCTCTGGCTGCCATCTCACAAAGGCCGGTATAGTCATCGGGCAGGTCGAGTGTCGCTCACGAAGTGGTTGTAGTATGTCTCCAGTCCATATCACAGCCAGCTTTGATGAGCGACAATTGGCGAACTGGCGACTGCTGCGCGACGCGAGGGGAACATCTCACCAGGAACTGTCGAAGAGCAATTAGGGAGCCGACAAAGTGGTTGTGGAATGTTCCTTATCCGCATATCACAGCCAGCTTTGTTGACTTCATTGTTGCCACTTAGCTGCAAATTCACGCGTGATATCTATCTATGACAATTATTTATTTTGTCTTTTATTACTTTATAATATGTTTTTTTTTTAACATAATACTTATGCTATCAAATATAGGTATGTATGTATGTACTTGTCTAAATTCTCTTTAAGAATTCAATTTGTCTATATATTATTAAAAGCTTTATTATTTCATAAAATTTTATGTATAGGTAATATTTTTTTCGATATTAATTAATTAAGATTGTTTTCGTATCTGAAAATGTTGTATATAATAATCTGATTATCTAAAGAGGCTTAACGTAAATATAAAATAATTGGAGTAGTTCTTCAAATGTTGTCGAAAATTTATTTGTATGTACCTTTAATATTGTTTATTTACTGATATATTTTTAACTTGCAGGTAAACCAACGCGAGATAACAGTGGCCCATCGACGCTATTCTTATTTTGGTCTCATTAACAACGTAGAGAGTTAACAGAAAAATAAACAAAATATTTTTAGTAACAAATAAATAATTTTAAACATTGATTTGTAGTTTCTTTGTAACACTCCTGATTACTTTTTGTTTTGCCCGGAATAGTTAAACTTAATAACTTATAACTCCCCTGTCCCCTCTCCCTTCCCCCTCCTCCCTTTCTCACTTATGGATGTCTCAAAAGGGTCAAATAAAAAAATTAGAACCTGCCAAAGAAGCATGAATAGAAGCATCACAAATGTGAGAAAAATATAATAATCTCTCATAAAAAAATTCGAAACAAAAAACAAAAGTTATGCACTAAAATTCTCCCAAAAGATAAAATGGCGCTGGGCACGCCATGTAGCTAGGTTGAACGAAGACTGCTAGACTTCTACACTAACAAAAAAAGCTTTTAAAATTGAAGAGCCACTTATATGAAGAAATGGATTAAGTGCTAGTTTAATAAATTATATGTAACTAAAATAAAATTTTGTACAAATTAATTGAAACTTTGAATTAAGTTTGGTCAACTGAATTGACTAAACAAAGTGCTTATGATGTAGGATAGCATAGCGGTGTGTCGGTGATTAGAAAGTGCAAAGAAAGTGTTGCTGACTTACAAGCAGTGCCGCAGCTAGGGTATTTGCTGCCTAGTGCAGCTTAGGACTGGACCTTTAAAATGGTCAAAATAATTTCAGATTACAGAACACTGTTGAGAAGATATATCAATTTTTATTGCTTCCACACTATATATAAGTTATAACATTAGATTTTGGTAAAATTTGAAAACGGACTCTACGCGCTTTTTGACTAGCAAATTGATCGTCGTTTTTGATGCCCCTTTTGATTCCCGGAGCGACCGCACCGCTCGCACTCCCCCAGCTACGTCACTGCTTACGAGCCTGCCTTCTAAGCTTAAAAGTTTTACATTTTTATCATCAAACAATATATAAAATAATGTCATACAAAATATTATTGACCGAACACAAATCCAAGGCGATAAAAATAAATATTACACTTCAAATTAATAGTTTTGAAAATTAAGATGATCCTGGCATAGTCTTAATGTAGGTAAGCATGCGCGATGATAGGACTGATGGAGGACCTTGATGCCGACCAAGAAATTGATGTATCTATTTATCTTATTTCTGTTTTCTTATAAGGCATTGATGTCCGCCACACCCTAACACAATGGCTAAAAATTTTACAGGTACTAAAACGGTTATGTTCTATTATTTTTACAATATAGAGCTTTCTGAGGTAAACGTGTTCTATCTTCATATTAAGATGATCGCTTTTAGGTATCAGTGTATATTATTTATTTTATCAGCTTCACGATGTATCCCGCACACAGCGGGGTAGGCAGAGGTGGAGAAGAGGTTCGTTCCCCACTTTCTGCCGAATTCTGCAGGCTTTGAGTGTTGAGTGGCAGAAATCAACGCCGCGCTCTCGACACCAGAGCGAAGAAATAGAAATATAAACGTATACGAATATTTCACTTCCTCGAGTGGGAATCGAACCCACAACCATCTCGAAGTTTTTTTTCGTCTGTTTATCTGTGGATTTGTGCACGATTTGTTAATTTCTGACGGCTTAACAGATTTAAATGCAATTGTAATGACTGTACTTTGACAAATTTCGCCTAATATTAAGTATTATTTCAATGAGTTCATAAATAATTGTTCGACTAAATTACTAAAATAACTGTTATCTTTCCAATGTTTTAATATTTTCTTTAAATTGATAATGTTATTAGAACATGAAAGTAATTCAAATTAGTAAATATGATGAGGTTCAAACGTGCGAAGCTGCGAGCGGATCTCCATTCATACTAAAGTTATAAAATATATCAAAAGGCCATCGAAGTTAAAGAAGTATCTTCTTAAGAATAAACAATGAAAAGTCTACTATTTATTGTTAGCATATGCAGTTAGCCTCTTGTCGATATAATATAAACTGTGAAAAGCTTAGAATGGGCTGAAATAATAAAGATATAAAAAACACAATTATATTCATAAAAAATCTTTATTGTGAGTTCAGACAAAGCTTTTACATCATGTTACTTTTCTTCTGCTTGTCTCTAGTAAATTACAGCAGTGTACTTATTGTATTATTGTAAAAGTAACTTATCATAAAGTAGTTTTGTTTATAAAAATAAAGTACGCCTAGGTTTTTGTTCTATCGAGGTAGGGAACCCGAAAAACCGCAATCTAATCGGTTCACTCATTCAGGAGGTACGGTGCCAGGGACAAACGGTTTAACTTTGTTATAATACCCCTAGTTTTGCTCAGGGATATTTTAATAAACGCGACTGAGCTTTATTACTTATTTATAAATCGATTGTAGTACGAATTTTGAAGACGATATCGACGAGTCTCGAGGCGACTGCGTCTTGAGGGGGGCAGACGGCGTCCTCGTGGGGGCGAAGAGGTGGTGGGTGTAAATATGTATAGTACATATAAACATACTTAACGTATACAATATTATTACAGACAGTTCCTATTTTTTTAAATACAAAGTAGCAAATTCAAAGAAGCCTCGAATGATAATGATGTTTTTTAAGTACGTGTTTCCAGTTAACGCGATATGTATACTTTGTGAGTTTAAAAATAACTCGTCATCTTAGTGATTTAAAGGAAGAAGAAGAAAATATGTTTATGAAATATTCAAATTAATTTGGAAGTGCAAAACACAGCACCTCAATCAAAGTTCTCTGTCGTCTCGATTCTACACGTGGTGGGCTGTGTACACGTAATAAATTGAAAATCCATCCATCCATCCACACATATAGCTTTTACCTATATTATTTGAATTATGAAATATAATATCATAGATTATAATCGTAGGAATGTAATTTTAAAGCATTCAAGTTAGCTAGATAGTTAGTTAGATATATATTTTACTAGCATATAACTACGGCTTCGCCCCCTAGCTCAATGGAAACAACCAAGGATTGTGTTAAACACCACTGGCTCAGTGCTCCAGGTGGATCGCGACCGTCGGACCGCAAACCCAGTGGGTTACATTGAAATGATTAACATAATGGACTATCTAACATAAAAATAATTTTACAATTCAAACCTTTCGTTTCCTGAGATAAGCGCGTTCAAACAAACAAACTTAGCTTTAGCTTAATAATATCACATGTGGGTGTAAGTATATATTCTGAGAATCACTATCATACTTAACAAGTGTGGTATATTGTAATTGATAGTGATGAAATTACATATAGTCTGCTTTAGAATAGCAACCGTAAGGGAGAAAAACGATTTCGTGTAAGATCTTGGCAACCTACTTGGTTGCGAAGTACCTATGCATTTGAAGATTTTTTAGAAAAAATGTCTCCAGTTGGCAATCTCTCGAAACATTCTCTTATATTCAGAAGCAATTGTATTTTTTTAAGTAAATCGAACTTGTTCTATACGAAAGTCTTAACTTTAATATTTAAGAAAACTAAAAAGTACTAAAAACACGCCCTAGTAGTAATACCCACTATAATTACATATACCTAAATTTTATATTCGATATTTTAGTCAGTCGTAGCATACTATTCTATGTAAAGAAATGAAATCCTTGTAAGATCTTTTTAAAATGTACATACTATGAGATCTTAAACTGATTCCATTTCATAAGTAGCATACTTCAACTTTTAGTAACCAAAATGAAGAAGTAAATCTATTTAAAAACTAAATCGTATTCTATTTTTGAACCCTACCTAAAAGTATAATTGTTTAGTGTTAAATTATTTTGCATATATAAATGTGCCATTTCTAAATACCATTTTGAATAAAAAGATGAAAATCTCATGGCGTTTATGATGTTACAAATTTTTAGAGAACATATAACATTTTTGGATGTAGCTGGACTCTAATCTGCGGCTTCCGGATACCAAAACTTATTTTTTTTCCATTTTCTAAAAATATCTTTCTATACTAAGCAATTTTAAAATGTAAAAATAATGGGGCAATAAGGATTTTCGATACCCTGCACAGTTTTCTTTCAGAAGACGTTTAATATAAATATACGAGTATATTGATGTTGATGTTATAAATATGCATGAGAAACATTTCATAAAAAAATATAAATCTAAGTCTAAGCTACAGATATTAAGTAGTATAAGATGTATGTATGTATTTAAGTTTAACATATGTTTGTATTTGTATTGTTGTATTTTAAGTTTAACATTTATAATTGAACACGTGAAGAATAGTACATAGTTGTCATCTGTGTTGTGTGGTGTTGACATTTATATGATTCAAATATTCTAATGGAATTCTATGGAAGTTGCTATATTTACGATAATATCGTTCATATCTATCTAAATTTACTTATAAAAATACTGAAATAAAATTTAAATTTAAGTATTGAAAACTAAGCCTCTTTTGAGGAATAATTCGTATTATTTAAACATATAATGCTACTCGTATAAGGCATGTACTATAATTAATTTTATTTAAAGAAAATAATTTACTACTATGACTATTCTATAAATAAAAAATATTTAGGATTCCAATATTTTTTAAATCAATTGTCGTACCTATTTGAATTAAATTAAAAACACACCAGCGTTGTGATCCAATTTTGTAAAATGTAAAAAAAAAATATATTTAAAATGACAAAATATCTGTAAGCGCATATGAGAAGAATACTATACGGTTACGGATATAAAATTATTTCGGATGTTCGTCCTTACTATTATCACAAAATTGTTTATAATAACAATATAATACATAAAAATATATAAAATAAAACTTGTGTGTGTATCTTTGTGCTAGTTTTAGTTTATTTTCAAAAAAGTAACAATTATAAAAAAAAGAAAAAAACACAAATCCATGCGACATATTGACAGTGAAATACACACTGTTTGACTAAATCAGTCTCAAGATACTTTTCAAAAGTGTAAACTATTTGAAATAACTTAATACTATGATTTTTTTATAATAAAGTAAATTCAACAAAATAGGAAATGGAAGTTTATCTAGTTACGTAATCAACTCTGTAACACCGTGATTAACAATATTTAAAGAAAATATCAGTTTCAGGTATATTTCTTCATTTATGAAGTGCAAGACTAGTGAAGAAATTTCACATGTTATATTGAAACTTAACATATTAAACGACACTTAAAACATCAAATGTATTAAGATTAAATGATAAGACAGTCGTGACGCAGCGGTATTTGGTCTGACTGTGAACGCGACCATTATGGCTTCAATTCTCGTCCGAGGGAATGAATTACTTGTTTCATTGCTCTGATAACGAGACAAAGCGCGGCATTAAATTATTTAAATTAAAATTAAATTATTAAAATGTCCCGAACTGGACGATAAGTGGGAATCGAATCACAATAGGTTCCCTCTGGGTGCCCTGCTATCTGTATACGAGGTACAATGTGAACTTAAAAATATGTAAGATCTTAACACAAATACAAAACCCTGAAATTATAATTACAAATTTTATATTTTAATTTAATTTCCTTTTTTGTATTATACAAAATAATAATAATTCTGTGTTAATAACTCTATTCAATTTATAAGGAAAATCAGTTTTTTGTATCTTGAATGAGAATGAAATGCAAAAAAGTGCTTGAAAAAAAATAAATGCTTGAAGAAAATGGAAATATAAACGTAAATAAATATTTCACACTCACAGCCGTCGCATACAGTCAAACCTTTGTGCCGCTGCATCACGACGGCCTTAAAAAAAATAAATGCTACTTGAGCTTTGAACAAAAATTTGTAATTAGTAAATTCCGAAATCAATATTATATTTCCAAATAAAAGAGCAAAATTTAAAGAACGTTCCTACACTAACTAAAAAAAAGTATAGCACATGCAAAAGCGTTTACTTATAAAAAAATATTATATGTACACAAATTAAGTATACATACAATGACTAAAATAAGTATTTTTTTTATTTAAAATAATAATAAATTTAATGTTTAATTAAATTTATTATTATTATCTTTATCTAAATAATGTAATGATTGCATTACATTCAGGCGAGTGATTTCAAATAAAATAAAAAACAAATGTAAATTTCCATTCGAGTAATAAATGTACATTTTTTCATGAAGAGACCATAATAAATTACGTCACAGGTAGTTTATTATTATTAGACCACTCACCCGAGTTTTAGACAGTACAAATCTATGATAAATTCTAAATATTTAATACTGTGTAGTTTTACAATGCATTAAACTATCAATACACCTCCCCATTAGGATTCTCATACATAAAAAGAAGTACACAATATTATCATTCTTGGGGAAGAAAGTGTTTTAACACTAAGGTCCGTATTTATATATCTGAGCTCTCAAATCTGAGATGGGTTTCGAGAATCCGTTTTCATTATTAATATTTTCATATTAATTCATGAATAAAAACGGCATCTCAAGACCGATCTGAGGCCAAAACTCCCACCCTGTTGGATACATACAGCAGTATCATATATATCATATGTATATGCCTAGAGCAAATTTAATGTATAATGACATTTAATATCGGGACTCGACTGACTTTATTAATTTTAATTTTAGATCTGAATTTACTTAGACTTGCTATGGAAACTGTTGAGAAAACGGGATGAGGAGGTATATTTTTTCTATGATATATATATTTATAACGGCCATCGCGTCAGGTGTTCTCTTTTCTTACATTAAGTATGTCTGCTCTGCAGAGTGGGCATTCCCTCAGTTGAGACGTGCATATTGCACAGAAATCGCTGAAAATAATAATAATTATCTATTAATATAGTAGGTTTGCAGCAATTAAAAAAATATTTTTTTTTATTACATTTTCAGGATATATGAAAACAATTTTATACTATAATAGCTACATTAGTGTGTATAGTATGCTTCAATAATAATCTAATGAAATGTCATTCTTAGTTATTAATTATGTTCACGTTGTATCCCGCATATTGGCTGGTGGGCAGAGGGAACCTAGTCTTAA
>FAPP01042440.1:0-11005 GCA_001485965.1 Heliconius ismenius | reverse complement strand
TGAAATATTTGTCTTGAAACAAAAAGTATGTCATCTTAAGCACAATTAACTTAAAATATGACAAAGAAAATGAGATAATTTAAGGAAATAAACCTTTTAAAAAATAATAATAATTGTTTTATTTATGCATTCACTCGTTCAGCTTCATCTGGTAAAGGGAATATTCCTTCTTTAAACATTCGCTGCCATTCACTTCCGTTAGGATAGGCAAACTTTTCCAAGGTTTCTGGTAGAAATTGTGTACTATATCCAGGCACCTGAAAATGAAAATGATTATTTTTATTATCTATGTGCAGGATACAGCGTGAATCTATGCCACTAGTGCTGTGTCCATTAACATCTCATACTCAAAATTTATAAAACATATTTTAATTGATATACCTTAGGTGCCAAGTATCTGGCATTTTCCACAACACATGGATCGTAAAAGTGTTCGTGTTGTTGGTCCACATATTCTATAAGACGATCTTTCATAGTTCCCGACACGCTCGCGTAGTCCCAGTACTGGAGGTGCTGGACCATCTCACAAAGGCCCACGCCACCCGCATGGGGACAAACTTTCACTGGAATAATATATATATATATAATGAATCAATGTATTTTGTTGAGAGATTGAGAGTGGTTTATTCGCTTTTCGCTTTCTATACTATTTAATTTCCAAACAAATTTAAGTAGTTCAACCTTCAAGTATTTCGAGAGGGTGGGAAGCATAAGACTAAAAACTATTGTTTAATATACATATATAGGTACCATGTACGTAACACGGCGGTACTCATTACTTACTAATTTATAGTCTGGACGCGTAAGTCTTGGAATAGAAATATATTCCACACAATTTTCTGTTTCATATATCATTTTAGGTAGGTATTACATATACTTTTAGTATTCAATTATGAGGATGACTTAATAAGTTAAAGAAATTACCATTTAGCTTAGCGGCCATCAAATAAACAGCCAATATCTCGTTAACACCGCCGATGCGCGCGGAGTCTATCTGGCAGTACTGCGCGGCGTCCGCCTGCAGGAACTGCTTGAACATGACGCGGTTGGCGCACATCTCGCCCGTTGCCACACCGATGCCGTATGGCCTGAAAAGATATTATCTGTATTATTTTGCAAGCTTTGGGCTCCAGTTAGTAACTTCGTTTAATTATATAAGTATACAGATGACATATGTATGAAATAACAATCAATCGATCGATCGGAAAACAGAATTGTAAATTTTGTATTACAAATACTAAATTTACAATGCTTATTTTTAGATGTTATAGTTTTTATCGTCAGGTTTCCTTTTATAGTGGAAAAAGAAAATCTTGCTGTGTTAAGTACATCGTTCCCCATTTTCTGCTATCTCCGCACATAACGTCCCGGAAATATATTTGAATTGATATTCTTATGACATCTGGACCGGACGACGGCACCACGGTGAAAAATTGTGTAAAGTTTAAAGTTATAAAACTGTGCCTGTAAACGTTGACGTTGTGGGTTCGAATCCAACCCTAAGAATTGAAATGTTTAATATTTTCATTTTTGGTAATGAGGCATAACGCGGCGTAGTGTTCAACCATGCCTCGAGACTTAGGCGAAATGTGAGAAACAGAAGGTTCAATGGAACCGAAGTATCTTAACACTAGGTTCCCACGTTCTCTCACGGCTTACCCTGCCGCTTACCCTGTTATGTACCTACGGGATACAGCACAAACTAAAAAAGGTTTTTTTTACAAAATAAATAGCTAAATACTTACTTTAAAGCTCTTGATATAGCCGCGTGTCCAAGCACATCATCTGGCGAAGTGGGCTCTTCAATCCACATCGGTTTTAAAGGAGCTAACTTCTTCATCCATTCTATGGCGTCACGAACACTCCATGCTTGGTTTGCATCTACCATCTGGAAAAACATAAAATTTAACCTATATTTTCTATGTTAAAATTTTGTATAAAAAAAAATATCTGTCCAAATGGTCTAATAAATAAAAGTATCTGAATTTTGAATTTCTCACGTGATTAAATTATAAATATTTTAAGTATTATGTTACCAGAAACTTGTCGTTGCCAATAAACCTGCGTACGGCGCTGCATCTTCTATAGTCGTCTTCTAAATTGAGTCCAACCTTGACTTTGAAATGCTTAAATCCAAGGCTCAGGTACTTATTGCATAGCTGTTGTACCAATTCATCGCTGTAGCCCAACCAACCTAAAATGTGTTATTTTTTAATATTTTTCTTCAAGGACAACATTTTGGACATTATGGTGCATTTTGCAGGTGTGTTCTAATTGATTCTTTGAATTGGATTCTTTAAAATTAAATTAAATCAGCTTCACACTATATCCCGCACACAGCAGAGTAGGTAGAGGGAATTTCGTGTTAAGACACTATTCCTCACTTTCCACCAAATTCTGGAGGCATTGAGTGTTGAGTGGCGGAACTTGTGTATTTTATAAGTATGTGGTATTAATAACATATTTCATATGAAAACGATCTAAAAGAATAAGTCATAATTACCTACTTGAGTGGTATAAGCGGGGTAACCACTATCCAACAATTCGTTTACTCTCTCATCCTTTCCCACGCGCCTTTCTTTTAAGAATTTAATTGCTTCTTCCTTCGTTATAACATCGGTTATGTAACGAAAGTCTATTGTTGATACCAGCTCCTGTCAATAAAATAATCAAAAATATCACACGCGTTAAGAAAACAAGATAAGAAAGTTCGAACATGATGACCTTTGAGTTGCTCGAGTTGCTAATAAGGGGTATCATTGAACATTATTTGATTTTTATTTACAAATAGGTACTTGAGATAAGAAAAAACTGTTATCCTTATTTCTGAAAGTAAATAACAATTGCAAAAATCTCAATTCTTTTCATTTAATGGTACAGTACTATATGGTAATTAAGATTGCCCCTTTTACAGATTTTTTAATTTACAAATAAGTAGTCACATTAATAAATAGTCTTAATTTGTTAGTCTTGAATATAGATTGTCCTCTTTTGCTAGTTAGGCAGACAAAATCACAGCCAAAATATAGTAATAGAAAAATAGAAATATTGGGTATCCAATGTACATTCGTTCAAAACAGTTGATAAACTTTACTAGAATAAATGTTCGTTACTAGGTCACGAATTTCCTCATTAATAACTAAGTATTGCACATTACTATTTTAACATTTTAGAAGCGTTATTAAACACGAAAAATACTTTTTTTTAAAAAACAAACGTTCGACTTTTGCGACGTGGGTTCAAATCCCTTTATGTTTGCTTTTATACGTTTTTTTAAATCATAATACTTAATCTACCTACTACTGTGATAACGTAAAATATAGATAAATCAAAAATCTCAATTAAATTGTCGTTTTACATACCTCTGGTGACATATCTACTAACAGCCTCCACAGAGGCTTATTCTCCAGCCTCGCCCACAAATCCCACAACGAGTTCAATATAGCAGCAACCGCTAAGTGCACTACTCCTTTTTCAGGTCCGAGCTGTATAAAAACAAGCGTAGACATAATAATTATTTAATTAAGTCGTCGCATTTATTAATAATGTAGGTACTCTTATAAATAAAATTGCCTTAAATTGGAAAAGGTAAAATACCTAAATTATACAATCACATTAACCTGTATTTTGCAATTAAGTATGGTTTTCCCAGTGTACTTAAAACTCCAATGAAATGCCAACATTTAAAATATTATCTTCCCGTCGTTTCGTAGGTGCATTGAGTATGTATATAAAGTTTTTGTCACATAAACTACACTTGATTTTTTGTTTATCACATAAAATGGGGAAGAGATTTTTGTTTATCACAAAAAAACAAAAATACTTTTATGTGCATGCATTCTCACATTCACAGTATTGAACATTGTTTTTTTTTATGTAAATCGTGATTCATTGTTAATGTCAAGGTCATGTATATATATTTACAATACTCTTTGAAAGTATCTTCCATAATATGTAGACCATTAAATATTTTAAGTAACTATGACTCTCAAGCCACAAGGAACAAGTTCGATACCAACACCGAACTGACAGGGATGACGAGCGTTAGTTTCTATTTCTTTTATATTTTGCATACACATTATTCTTTGCTACATCCATAAACTGATGAACGACTACATACCCATCTCATCTGAGAATCATTAGTAATGGCGCGCCAGAAGCCTGCAAAGTCCTCAAATATATCTGCCGCGTTTCGGCCTAGGATGAACTTCTTCATTGAGCGGATGGTTAGTACCACGATCTCGGTGCCACGTCCACAGGTGAAGGTAAGCCCGTAACCTTGTTTACCATTCTCAGTGGTCGTCGTAACGTATGCACAGGAATAGTTGGGATCTGTGTGCTGTTAATTTTTTTTCGATAGATCTTGTTAATAGTATGAATTGTTATTTACTCAATTGTAAGATCAAAAGTAGTTAAATTATTTTAATTTAAAAAAACTTTTACCGTTAATATATACATATATTTATATTTTTTATTAATAATTTAGATTACCAAGGCATCGGATCCATGTCCTCCAAGTGAAGTTGGAAAACGTACGTCTTTTACGTCAATATTAACAATATTCAGACCATTTCTGTTTGGAAGCGGCATTTTTAAACGTGACTGTACACTACAGACAGCCAAGGCTAACTACCAGAACTCACTTTACTTTGTTTATGCATTTAAGTTATCTATACTAAAGAGTAAAGATAAGATTACTTGTCTGCTCTGTTTTATAAGTATTTTAAGTCAAAATAAATGATACACTTAACTTTACTTGAAGTGAAAATGAATATTTAAATATATGCACCATTAAATTTTATTAATAGACACAAATATGAAAGTACCCTTTCCTTTAGAAATAACACCTATAAATGTATAGCTAACCTATAAAGTATTTTATATATTTAATATAAGAAAATAATAAATTCTATCATATTTCCAGGCTAATAGAACTTATAATAACTTACTGTGACCGCTAAAACATATTTTTTCAATTACATATTTCAAAGCAAGGACGATTAACGTGTGTGATGACACACTACTCATTAAACAAAATAAAAAAAAAAGAAAAGAACTATATCCGCTATCAAAAAAGATTTTTTTTCCTATTCTTTACATGGTTGATGTGTTTTTTTGAAAAGTATTGTAAAGCCTATCGAACTATTTTTCTAGATGTTAAATGTATAATATGCACATTTATTTAAAATATTATAATATAGTTAGTTATGTGTCATTCAAAATGTTTACGTGCGAATAAACAAGCAAATTGAAAAATAAAATATTTGTAGTATAGTACTGTATTTTATTACAAATAAATATAATCTTCTTTTGTATAAAATTTATTAACATTTTCAATATATGACTAGATTACAAATATAATTGGATTATGAAACAATTTTGTCAAAAATATGTCTTTGATATATCACATTAGCCTTATAAGGCACATTTCTTAATATCTAATAACAATTATTTAAAAAATATTTTAATTTTTCACTTGTGTTATAGTTAAACGAATTTTTAAGCAAATTTATTTATGCTCATATAGAAATATTTTTGTATATAGGTACCTATTTAAGAATCAAAATATAAAAAAATCTTAAATACAATTATTGTACGAGCAATTCCTATATATACATGTATAATATGATTATGTATTCATTATTACACTTATCAGTTTTAATTATTAAAAAAATGTTAAACACATTGTAAAACACGATTGTTGAGAATTTGGAATGTAAATAATTTCACAAGGCATTATTTCAAATAATTATCTTTCTGATATCAATAATATATCTCTTATTTATTAAAAATACAGATTAAATTACATTAAAATTAAATTACAATTAATGAATAATCATAACATACCAAAAATAAGGCACAATATTCTATTTTTAGCTATGGCAATGAACATTATTATGGTTTGTTTCTTACATATAAAACTTAATTTTATAAAAATATATAAAAATGGAAAATATATTGCATTAGACTAATGTGCATAAACACTAATGTGTTTAGCAAAATGTGATAATGAAAATGCATACAGAAGCAAATAAACCTGTAATAATTGTAAAACTTAATATGTTGTAGGAATAGTTCCAGTTAATTTTGAACAAATTTGAAATTAAAAATAAAATTGAACAAATATTATTGGTCTGTAACGGAGATATTATACCACATGTTCTATTAGAAGAGTAATAATAATCATTCTATTGTGTTTGCACTATTAACAAAAGTAAATAAATAAAAAAATGACTGTTTACTATTGAAATAAACAATTTGCCCTTAAAATCGCTTATTTTTGAGAACAAATGTGAATGAAAGCTCTTTTAAATAAAAAAAAATGATTTTTTAAAATCAGTCCACATTGATGAAGAAATCAATGGCCACAAAAAAAAATAGTTGTGTAAAATTATGATACATAATAGAATATCATCCAATTTTTAACAAAGAAGTTGGTTAAAAAAATCGATATTGCTTTATTGGGTCCCATATGATTCATTTGTTTACTCTATCTACATCAATTCTTTCCATTGTATAGAGTTGCTAATTCCTTTACAATCTGTCTTTGTCCATCATCCCATAAAGCATTAGCTAACTTGCCGAGTGTTCCATCATCATCATTGCGCACCCAGTCCAGCAACAATTTGTAACGAGCCTGAAGAAAAACAATATTAGATGTATATGCACTATATGCAAATGAATAGAATCATAAATAACCATTAAACAGCCATAGCATCAAATCAATTCATTTTATGATTTATGTACAGTTCTAAAGTTCAGATATTCCTATAAGATAATATTAAAATAAATACTGCTGACTAGTGTAGACTGAGGACCTTTTTTGCTGGTGACTATACTGCCTCTAAAATATGCAAATGCAAAATGAACCAAGTAAATCATTTAAGGTATAACTACTTCTGTTTCTGTTTTCAAATACATTTAAGAAGTGTATTTTGATTGTTTTATTGAATTTGTTTTCTAATAGTGAAACTTAAATTAATGTTATGTTGCTCGATTCATTGATTTATTTGTATTGTATTAATAATATTTTTAAATGTGGGTGCCCACAGGAGTTAAATTCATTGTCTCGCAAATACAGAGATTAAAAGTCCTAGATCAATCCCACAAACAAAAATAACAACATTTATAAGTCAAAAATGTTTTTAAAATAAATTTTTTTTCTTTACCTCAGCCACTCCATATTTAGCCATGTCTATTTCAGCAGTTTCTATTTGTCCCTGTTTGTAACCCAGTCGCCTAAAGAAGCTGTGCCAATTTTTACCAAGATGTTTTGATATGTAATCCATATACTCATGTTCAGGCTACAAAATACCAAATACTATTAAAAAGGTCATTATTAATTTCAAATTTAGTGTCAATAGAGAGAGCAGCTTGTAGAGTGAAGCTTAGCATTATTGCACATTTAAACATGCACTTGGTTTGCAAGTCCCAGGCACTGCTCACACATTCACACAGTGAATCAATGGAATGCTAAATAGTTTCTTCTCGCCTAACAAAAATATTAATAGAAGAATGATATAATATATTATAAGTCATTAATTTAGTATACTAACCTTATTTTCTGCTTCAAGTAATAACATTATAAGATTATTTTTTTTTACAGGCTCATCATCACAATCATCATCACTTGGTGGCGTTCTTGACCTATTATGCTGGCCTTGTACAGGGCCCATATAATATACAAATTCATTCCCACAGCGAACATTTTTGGAATTTACAATATTTATTACATTCCCACTAGCTAAAAGACAAAGAGATATTATTAAAAATCATGTATCAATCATATGAAAGTGTTCACAACAAGAACATAAATATTTAATTGTAAAATTATTAAATTGGATTGACCTTGAGTATTCACATTGCTGCCAGTATTGTTGCTTTGTTCATTTTCCTCAAACTCAGGAGTGTCAGAAGGTGGAGTCGAAAAAAACTTTTTATATTTTGGTTTCTTGTCCTTTTTCTTAGAATTTTTTTTTTCGCCAAATTCATCTTCTTGTTGGCGTGCATTGTTTACATTTTCGTTAAATGATTCAGTTGGTGGTGTTTCTGGCCCTGGAAAGGATTGACTCTGTCGTGGTGGTCGAGGAACAGCATCAGATTTAAGGTTTCGAAAAATCTCAAAAAACTTTGCACTTAACTTATTAGTCATTTTCAATACGATTTACTTTTAAGTTTTAACTAGTTGTAACAAAATATGAATCATATGGTATGTAATATGTATGGTATATTAGAATGTACTCTGTGGTTATAGAGTTAAAAACACAAAAAAATAAAACCGCGGTGACGTTAGTAACTTAGTAAGACTTAAGAGTTGCCATTATATATTTTGTTTTGCATATAGAGTAAGTATTCCAATTATAATTAGAATAGTGGATAATATATAAGTTGAACTTTTTTTCGCCTTAAAAAGCGCAGTCTCTTCTGTATTGTTATATAGAATGTAATGTACTAATTTCTAAACACTATGAAACTATGTTAACAGAATATATTATATCTTATTGATATATATCAATGGCAACAGCTTGCAATTGTAAACACGACAGATTCGATCCCGACTCGGAGAAATGAAATATTTTTTATTTCCATCACAAAACGGAACCTTTATTAAAAGGTTCCTCCTTTTGTTGTCTATCTGTCAATCTGTCCGTCAGTCTTATCCATAAAAAATAAATTGAACTCTTGACCAAATTGAACTTGAACTCTTGACCAAGACTATTTATCTCAAGATCGCGATTAGGTATCAAGCTGATATTGCTATCGAATATATAGGCCTACGATCTCCTGAAACACAGAATCAAGCTTCTAAGTCAACGCAACTTAAAGATTCAAGCCTTTGTGCATTGTTTTTACTGCATTTTTATGAAATTCCCGTACACATATTTACAATACAAATAAAGGAAAAAAATACGAAATGTAAATTTTTAAGTATTAAGTACGTAGAAAAAATAATTACAAACTTATATTTGTTAATTTCATACAAAATGAGTGCATACGGGTGTAGGTAATATACGGGTGGATCTATTAATCTTATCATGAAATTAGTACGGAACCCTTGGTAGGCGAGTTCGACTCGCAAATACCGATTTTCTTTTAATCTAAATGTGCGTTATCTCTTTTTTCTAGTTATTGATTAAGGCTTAAAACTCTGTACTTAAGTACAGTAGTACAACAGTACGTAAGTCATATGATAACTCGTACTTTTTCTGGCTTGGAGTATTTAAGTACCTGTCTCAAAATTAGTGTGCTTATGTATTTAAAACGCGAGATTACAATTATTTGTATAATTACTTATTTTTTTTACACACATAATATTTTTCACACATATGGTAGGCTTAGGTGTTAGGATATCGACATTTGTAAATTAAAATAAATACAATAAAGTTATAGGGATTCATTTATAATACCACACCTATTGATATAATTATTATTACATTTTATAACAATTAGGTATGGTGTACATATTGATTTAATTGTTATAAATAATATTTAACTATGTTTCAAAATATGTGTACGAGTGAAAATACCGTATCATAAAATCTATGTAATAAAACCGCTTTATTCTATGAATAAAAATATTTTAACAGTTCTTGTGACAGTACATTATGATATTTTTGAAGTAATAATTTGATATTTTCTAGAATATATACAATGACCGAAACGAATAATCAATCGAAATATTTTAGACCTTCGTTATCTGACTTGATAAAGTTAATTAAAATAGACGCAATTTACGCAAAATCAAATCCATGTTCGGGAAAAAGTAGTCCGAGAAAAGAAACACTCCCGCCGTGTCCACCAGCAGATGACAAAGCTGGTGGGGACGCACCACCTAATAAGTGCACGTGCCGAGGACCAGAAACTACGAAATCTGCGAGTGACCGTGGGATAACTGGGGCTGGCGTAACAGGCTCTCGAACAGGTCGTATCTGTGATAGAGATAAAGAACAGGCCCTGCCAGCAGGTTCAGTCAATCCAGGTTTACTGCGTTATATACACAACGCCGCTCGTTATCGATTACCACAGTGCTTTGAAGGTGCTTGCATTTCAGTGAAACAAAGTGCCAAAAATAATTGGGTGGTAGGCCACTCTATGTCTTTCAGTTCAGTAACACCAGGAGGATACAGAGTATTATTATCGTATGTAGACAAGAAGAAACCAATAGCACTGCCATATTTTTTTATGGAAGCTGCACCAGGTGGACAAATGAGTTGTGAAATGCGTGTGGGTCCCACTCAAGGAACTAGGGCAACTGTGGTAGCACAAATAGCTGACAACGAATTTTATAGCTTTGAAAGCATTTTTGATGCCTATTTCAATAGCAGTACTGCATCAATTATCGCTGTCAATAGAGAATTTATAGCTCTTCACTATTTACAAGTTAGTAGGTTAAATTATGTTTAGCAAATTAGATAAGAAGTTATAATTGTAATACTACTAAATATATATAAAAAACCTTATAGGCAATCACAGAGCAAATTTCACTGGGTGCTGAACTAGTGGCTAGAGGGCAAGTTGCAGAATTGAGTTCAGCGTCTGGTGCAGCACGCTGGGTCAGCGATGAGCATTCACTTAGCGTTACACTCGGTAACAAAGGAATTGACTTATGTTATGCAAGAGTTATGACGCCTTTTCTCACTGTGGCTACAATGCTAGAGGTGAAATATCGTTTCAGGCAATTTATTTACATATACATAGATAGTCATTCTGCCTTACATACACAGTAATAACATAAAATTTGTAATTATACTATAAATTTTTGCATATACAAATGATACAGTTTGATTATGTTTGATTATTTGAATAGTTCACAGTTTTTTCCAATACGCTAAATTTGTTTAGCAGTAGCGATATTTAATGTTTTTTATTAAAAATAAAGAGCAAAAATACAGCGTGAAGACGCTGTATTTGCATATGTAAGCTGTATAGAAGGGAATGCAAATGAGACTTATTGTTAAAACTCTCCTCACTTACCGTCGAACTTTTCGAGGCATTGCGTATTGAG
>FAPP01042114.1:0-10727 GCA_001485965.1 Heliconius ismenius | reverse complement strand
ATTCTCGGGAGAATGAAATACTTTCATATATTCATATAGTGATATATTATGCTTAAAATATATTATATTTTATTTTAAGCATAATATAACACTATATGAATTTGAATATTAATATATCACTTTTCAAAGTTCTGCTTTTGAAGTTAAAATATGTTTTATACTGTACTTATTTATTATTCAAGCTGAAAATTTTAGATTAATTAAAACACGATTTTAATATGAATATCTTTGCACCAATAAAACAAATAATTATCCAATAATATAATAGAAGTATCCGATCATACTCCCCTCCGCGCCCTTTACTGTTTAACTGTCAATGTCAGTTGTGACATTTTATCGATTTGATGGATCAAATATGACATTCATATTCGCCAGTTGCGAATTACTATTCATTTAATGTGGTCGTAATAATTATCGTTATAATTAAAATACACGGGCCATTAATAATAATCCATTATTACACGTGTACCCATACAATAAATTTTTCATTTTACCATGGATTCCGAGGACAACCGCGCTGAGGGTTGGAAGTATCTAAATAAACAGTTTTTCGGTGATGGTCAGTATAATTTTCATAGTTTAATGATGAAGGAGAAAGGCGTATTCTAATGTGATTTAACCGTCACTAGAGCGATAACGCATTGTTACAATATTTCTGATATCTTGACATTGTAAAATGATAGTACAATGTTATTATTTTTTTAATTAGAATAGATAAGGATAATATTCTTCCTCCTGCAGCTTATAATCCCACGATTTTGTAATATCACAACTTTTTTTAGTATAAATATAGTCATTGTTTTGATGGACCTGCTAATCAATCATGTGCTGATCACTCAATGCTGGCTGGGCTACTTACTTTATATATCTCGACATCTTTATGTTTTGACTCTTGATTATTCGCTTATCACCTACTGATATACGAAGTTCTTACAATTAGTTTAAACCATATCAAAATAGTAGTAAAGATGCTAGTTTGAATATGAATTTATGATTTCTTCTTTTCCTCTTAAACTATTTAACCTTGAGTGCCATTTTAAAGTAATTGATTGCTATTTTTATCAGCATCATCAATTGTAATATGATGAGAATAAAAATTCTAAAATTTATCTTGAACTAAGATTATAAATGTAATATATTCATTCTTAATCACTATCATACTATGCCTAGTATTTTTTTGTTACTATTTTTGATAAATAATGTTTATTAAGAATAGCTTTAAAGATAAAAGGTAAAAACTTCAAATTACTGGAAGTCAAAATTCTTACATAAACTAAGCTTTATTTATGTATTGTTATATTGCACACCTAAATAATAGGGGAATCAAAAGCAGCCAAATCTTTATTACATTATAAAATCTGAAAGCCTGTCTGAAAGAAAATCATTCATTTAACACTGGTAACTACTGTTGGTGAATATAGAATTTGGGTGGTGGTCATTTTATCAGTTATTAGGTATAAATGATATATAGTATAATAAAAATAAAATTCATTTTTCATAAAAAAACCTTAATTTTACAGGTGAAAGAGCAAACTATGTGAACATTCCGCATGTAATTGCAATGGTTGGGCTGCCTGCTCGCGGCAAGACCTACATCTCAAAGAAACTCTCAAGATATCTCAATTGGATAGGAATTAATACTAGGGGTAAGGAGTTTTCTTTGTATTTATATTTGAGGATGTATTTTTTTACAAAATATATATTTTTTATTTCTTTTAGCCTTCAATGTGTATAATATTGAACATAGTTGGAAAGGTGAAAACTGGTGAAACCAGTGGAGATTAAACAATCTCCAAGAGACACTGGTTCATATCTCACTACTTTATTTTTATATGTTTTTTAAAAGTTATTTATGAGGCCGTCAGTTTTTATTTTCTTGTTTATGTAGATAAAGCATGGCATTGAATTTCACTGTTTCCAATGCAATGTCTCAAAATTCGGACGGTGTGTGAGGAATGGAGTGTCTTAAAACCTACATGTTTTACACTGATTAAAAAAAGAAACTTAAAAAAAGAATAAATTATATTAATGTTTCTTAACTAATTTCCTTAATATATTTTTTCCAGTATTCAACCTAGGCGAGTACAGACGTCACGCGACCACCGCCTACACGAGCCACGAGTTCTTCAGGGCTGACAACAAGGAAGCGATGGCAATAAGACAGCAGTGCGCGTTGGACGCGTTACATGACGTCTGCGAGTGGCTGGTAAAGGGTGGTGAAGTGGCGGTGAGTTTGAGCTTCTTTGTTTTTTTTAGCTTCACGCTTTTTTATATCCCACATATAGCAGGGTAGGCAGAAGGGACCTAGTGTTGAAAGACTCCGTTTTAAATTTCCGGCGAAGGCGGTATTAGGTATTGGGTGATTTTTCCTTGTGCAAGGAAATGAAAAATTTAAATAATTCATTCCCTCAAATGGGAATCGAACCCACAACCGTAGCGTTTACACGCGACCCTTAATACATATGGATAGCTAATGATAAAATAGAATAGTCTTTATTGCACACTTGAAAGTACGTGAAATTGAGGCCAGCCCTCCGTACTCAGGAACACAAGAGTGTGACTGTAAACGGGATGATCGACGGTCAAAACGAAATATTTAATATTTTCATTTCGTCACTCTTTGGTAACGAGGCTAACCTTCGATTTCCTGTCACTCAAACCGTAAAACCTCCAGAATTCGGCGGAAAGTGGAATAAAAAAAATTAATTAAGTAGGTTTAATATTTCTCTAGGTGTTCGACGCGACCAACTCCACAATGGAGAGACGGCGGATGATCCGCGACATCGTTGTACACAAAATGGGCTTCAAGTTGTTCTTCGTGGAGTCCATTTGCGATGATCCGCGGATCATTGAACAGAATATTATGGTATGTTTGGTTTTACTTTTTTTTTATTGTTGTTAGGTTTTATTTTTCTAGTACATACATACGTACGTACGTACATATATGTGAGTGATTAATCACTGTGTTTTAGACTTTACGGCTCTCTATATTTGGTTACTTAAATTTATTTTGTTATAATTATTTTTTTAATTTTTCTATGTTTCTTAGACTCATTCATTATTGACTTGATTGAACATATCGTTTTTTAAATTTATGATTAAAGAAAAAATTTTTGAGAATATAAGTACAAATATGAGATTTTATGACAGTAGTTTGATAAATTAGTTAAAAATATTTAATCGACAATGTTGATATTTTTTGATAACATGGTCCACATAAACAAGACCTTCCGTCTGACATACGACTGGGAGTGCCTTTCCCGTCTACTATTTCGTAATGGTTGCCAGTAAAAAATGACCTCATGAAGCTACTGCGCAAATTATGTCAAGATTATATTATGTGGAATAAAATATTTTTATTATTATTTATATATGGAAATGTGAAAATATGCACAAAATTTACGTGACGCTACATATATTTTTTTACATTTTTTTTATATCTTTATCGCTTACAGGAAGTGAAAGTGAGCAGCCCGGACTATACAAATATACAAAACACAGATAACGTTCTAAACGACTTCCTCCTACGAATAGAGCATTACAAAGAGAAATATGAACCCCTAGACGAAGCCCTGGAGTCCGAATGCAGCTTCATGAAGATCTATGACACGGGGGAGAAAGTGGTAGTCCATAAACATGAAGGCCACATACAAAGTAGAATTGTATATTATTTGATGAATATACACATTGTGCCGAGGACCATTTATTTGACTAGGGTGAGTAGGACTTTTTTTTTTTAGTGGTTTGTAAATTGATTTTTTTTTGTTTTAAAACATGTAAGAATAACCCTGTTTAAATGATATAAAAAGTATACACTCTCCTGTCACCTTGTGCCAAATAATACACTAGTGTCATCACCATTGATATATATTCTGAATGATATGAAAAATACATTATATCATCATTCTTATTTATGAAAGATTTTAAAATATTAATGTTAATATAGGATATGATAGCACATGCAGTTTTTAAAAAAATATATTATTATCTATAATCTCTTAAGGTTCTTTGGTGTAATTATCCTTGTAACTTAATGTCGGAATCTTGGTGTCCGCCGTTCACATGACCTAGGTGACAATAAAGGGAAATAATTTTTCTTCTTTCTGTTAAGATTAAATTTATTTTTTCATTGGTTGTTTTGAGGAAACCACCTCTGCACATTCTGTGCTTATATAAAAAAAAATGTCTTGTACGTTGTATTGGCTTTTTTGTAATCAATTATTTGAGGCCAGTTGTGGGGCAGTGTGACTGTAAAATCGACTAGTTGTGGGTTCGAGCCCCGTTCATTTCTTCGTTCTGGCGAGACAAAGCGCGGCGTTTGTGTTCCGCCACTCAACACGCAATGCCTCCAAAATTCGGTGGAAAATGGGTAACGGAGTGTCTTGACACTAGGTTCCTACCTCCTACCCTGCTGTGTGAAGAATACAGCGTGAAGCTGAAAAAAAAACCGTATTTCGTATCCATTTCCCCAGCATGGAGAAAGCATGCACAATCTCGTCGGTCGCATAGGCGGAGACAGTTCCCTCTCCGCGCGCGGCAAGCAGTACGCGGGCGCGCTCGCCACTTACATCGAGCAGCAGCGCATACCGGGCCTGCGCGTGTGGACGTCGTGGATGCGGCGCGCCATTCAGACCGTGAAGGACGTCAAAGCGCCGCAGGAGAGGTGGAAGGCGTTGAATGAGATTGATGCGGTGAGTGATGGTTGGTGGATTTTGGGGTGTTTTTGGGTATTTCAGGGGGTTTTTGTTTTTTTGGGTAATAATACTAATAGAATGAGTGAATTGAATTGTGGAGTAGTGGATAGTGTTTATATTATATGTGTGTATACGGGAGATGTTTTGGACTATATTTTTTTTATCATATAAGAATGTGTTGAATTGTAAAGAAATCACTTTTCGGTGTCACGAGTAAACGCGGTACAATTTTTTTTGTTAAGTTAAACATACGACGAAACAAACTCGTAGAAAAGGCTGTAGCTGAACCAGTACCAGTACAGTATCACAAAAAAATATATAAACATTTTATATTACAGGGCATCTGTGAAGAGATGACCTACGCTGAAATTCAAGAGAAATACCCCTCAGACTTCAACGCGCGCGACGCTAACAAGTTCGCCTATAGATACCCCCGTGGCGAGAGCTACGAAGACTTGGTGGCGAGATTAGAACCCGTTATCATGGAGCTGGAGAGACAAGGCAACGTACTGGTGGTGTCCCATCAAGCGGTCATGAGATGTCTGCTGGCATATTTCTTGGATAAGTCCGCTGGTGAGTAACATACATACACACACAAACAATGACACATATTCATACAGGCAAGCGCATATGTTTCTGTTTTACTTATACATATAGTTTTTTTAGCTTCACGCTTTATCCTGCACGAAACAGGATATGCAGAAGGAGCTGGGAACCTAATGTTAAGTCACTCCGTTCCCACACTACTGCTAAAACACTTCCAAACTTGCCGAATTCTAGAGACATTGCGTGTAGAGTGACTTAAGTGAAACCATAAGCAGATAAAACAAAGGAGGCAGGAAAAAGACAATATGTTGGAAATGTCCTCCCAGGCGGGTATGAAATGGCTGGTTCTTTGACAACTTATGTGTGTACCGATACACATTTTGTGTGTATCGTGTTAACACACATGTGTATACCCACAAATTCATAAACTTATAATCATATTATATGTATTCACATAATGAATGTGCTCTCGTAGAATTTCTCCTTATTTGACGAAAAGTTCATGATGTCGCGATGTATCTATGTACCGAAAGAAATCAATTAACCCTACGAGAGGTTTATACAGTGTTTATATTCTGTCTAAATCTAAAATATATAAAAAAACTAATTTGATTTTTTTTTGGTCAAAATTGCAGAAGAGCTGCCGTACCTCCATGTGCCACTGCACACGGTAATAAAGTTGACCCCAGTGGCTTACGGGTGTCGCGAGGAACATATAAAACTATCTGTCGACGCAGTTGATACTCACCGCCCTAAGCCCGCGGTGAGTGAAGAGTATTTTTTTTCAGCTTCACGCTCTCTATCCATATATAGTATATAGTAGGGTAGGCAGATGGAACATAGAGTTAAGACACTCCGTCACACACATTTTCCGCGAAATTTTTAAGACATTGCGTGTTAAATGGAGGAACTGAACGCCGCGCTTTGTCTCATCTTGTTTATGTAGAGCGAGGAAATTAAAATATTAAATAATTAGTTTCTCCGAGTGGAAATAGAATCCACAACCGTACACGTTTACAGTCTCACGCCACGGCTACAGATAAAATATAGGTTGTTTTGTTAGTATTTACAACAAGTGTTCACCAAACTATATAAAAAGATGATAATTAGGTTTTTATAATGTAATATTCTAACGCGTTCTGTCCAAAATACTAAATGTACAGATAAAATATTTTTACTGTTTTATTGTATATAGAGATTATGTTATTAATTCTATAATTAATGGGTATATCTCTATTAACGGGTAATGTTATTATAATTATTTATAGAAAAACCAGCACGTTATTAACAGAAACTGTTATATTTTTTTTATGAATTGATTTATTTACTATATCAGGTCTTTAATACTGCCAGATTGTTGAAATTCAATAGTATATACATTTAGATGACATTAAGTGGATACAGAGACGAATTTTCCTTTTCTTTGTTTTTTGAGGGAGACGTGTATAATTGTATATGTTTCGTAAAGGCCTTTGTGAGAGGAGTAGGGGCATATATGAGTGCGACTGAAAATGCACTCGGGGGAATGAAATATTTATATTTTCATTTCTTCACTCTGGTAACGAGGCAAATCTCGGTGGAAAACTGCGGAACGGAGTGTCTTAGCAATACGTTCTCACTTTCTGCCCTGCTTTAAATGTGCTTGTCGTCTTATCCAAGAGGACTAAAGATTATTTGTCTCCTTTTCTCTACTAGTATAATAGTATTCATATCTAAAACCATTATTCGCAGTTACACTTTTGCAAATGTTATAGTACCTAACATAATATAAATATGTTTATTAATTTTTATATAAATTATGAATCTCAGTGCACTAAAACTAATGCGTTTCTGTAAAATTACAAAAAAAAACATATATATTTTAAAAAATAATTTAAATTCATATTATTAAAACTAGTATTTTCGTTTATTTATATGGCAATATAATTTTAGTCATATATACTAAAGTAGTATTATATTAGAAATATAATCAAAAAGTATGGTATCTGTGCATAATGAATTAAATAAAAAACTAGTAAGAATTACAATTTTAAATCATTTTTGGAGTTATTTGTATAAAGTATTAGCTTTAGTATTTATTTGTAAGAGATTATAATAAGATATAAAATAAGAAAAAATTATCAACCTTAATAAAATTATACCAACTATATTTTAATCAAATATATATATATCCTGTAATTTTAGCTATTCATTTTAAAATGCACCACTATCTTGGGTTTTTTTTTATATTTTTTAAATCCTTCACTTTTTAAACAGGACGAAGATGACAACACATCTGGCACAGACGTACGCAAATCCTCATACTAATATTTTGTCGCCATGTTGCTTTACGATTGAATAATTGCTTTATTAATAAAAATCATGTAAAGAAAATAATGATTCTTAAAATTTGGATGATAGGTAAAAATATTTACTCTTGTAAATCGTGAATATAATATTTGTAAATAAACATGACGTAAAAGTTAAGAGATTTTTTTACTCTTAAATGATAATATATTATAAATTCTATTCATATTAAAATAAAATAAATATGTATATGAAAAAAGCACTAATATTTTATTTTATTTCTGCTAACTTTGCAACATCTATTCCAAAAATACCAAAATTACTAAAAATCATTATATTCAATTAATCCAATTGATTATTGTAGATTACTTTTTCTTCTTAATAAATTTCTCACTCTTCTTCATTTCGTGATGTCTAAAAAACGTTCCGAAGCAATTCACGGAACCCAACGCGGTACTTTTTTTATATGGAGTTCTTACTCGCAATTCCCTATTAACGGGTTAATGTTATTATCTCATATGGGTAAGGTTACATATAGGTTATACTGTATCGGTACAATATCATTGTAAGCAACATGCCGACATAATAACTATTTTTAATGATAGTATAGAAAGTTTCATGATAAGAATAGTTTCAAATGAAGACGGATTTTTTTCAAAATTTCAAGTTAAGTCACTATCTTATTTAGTGGTGATGGAGTGTTGGTTTTGGGACATTAGAATAGAAAAGTTAGTGACTTTTTGTTGTATACAACTTTATATAGTGTGTATTTATTCTTATATTATTAACAATGGATAATATGTTATAGTAAACGTTGGAACCCTATGGAGTTAAAATTTGTCACCAACAAAATATCAATGTAACAAGACATTATTTTTTTATTCCGATTTCCATTTTTTTTAATTGTAAGAAGATAATTGCCATTTAAATATTATTAAAACATTATTTAAATCACATTGAGCTTCTTAAAAGTTGTTACTTGAAAGATCATTATTTGTAGCAATAATTAGTTAACAAAGCTTTTCGTGCCAAAATGAAGTCTACGATTGGTTGATCTAATTCAAGTTAATTAATAAAATAAATTTTGAATACTGAGCATTTACTATAACACAACATTAAAATATACAAAATCTTATATTTTTTTGTCATGTTTCGTTTTATAAAATATTATAAGTATTTGTTTGTGGTGTGTTTTCTATAGAAATATTCTTCTTGATTTATTTTTAGTTATAAACAATTATTTTTATTTCAATATTTATATATAATAATAACATATATTTTTTTAAATATTACATATATTGTAAATATACTTATAATTACAAAAATTGTCGTTACTGTAAAATGGCGGGAATTACTTATGATTATTTTATTTTTTTCAGGTCATACCAGCTCCACCTATAAAGCCGCCAGTGCCACCAATACTTAATGGCGAAACGAACGGTGAAAATAAAGATAATTACGATAATTAACCATTGAATGTATAGTTATTTAAATGTGTTGGTGTAGACGATACTGTGAGTCGAATTTGAGACTGAAATAGTGAGTTTAGGTTTCATGTAACCGCATTATAAAAATTATAAAAAAAATGAAATTTAATTTCATTTCCATTCCCATCTCAAATGTGTGGAGTTACGCGTTTTCTCATGACAATTTACATACATACATAGAAGCAATATATAGCAAAACACCTATTATAATCATAAAAAGATTTTTTTTACTATATAATATATAGTAAAAAAAATATTTTTGTGTATCTTATTGTAAATCTCGGTAACAAGGTGCACATGATATCTGTACATTTTTTTTACTTTTGGCAGAAACTTCTAGTAATTGTGTTTCTATACTAAGGACTAAATTTAATTAAAAAAAAACTTTATATTTAGTCATCTAAATTTTGTATAAAATTAGACAATCTCGCTACTTAATGACCAAAGACTTTTTTTTCTAATAATTATTTTCTTTGACAAGTGTATTATTGAGCCTTGGTATCTATGGACGTATTCTACTTTAACTGTGAATAAAATAAATTGTATTTCTTTCAAATATTAAGTCCTTTGTACAAAAATGTAAATAATTCTGCCCATGTCGTGTAACTCCCACTCTTATATTTTTATAATCTCTGTAGTTACATTCACATTCATGTAATATAAGTAAATATATATTAACAATTTTATTGTAAAAGATTTTTTTACAGTGTCTCTTATGTAATGTATATTTATGATGTTAAATAATTTAATAGTTAATTATAAGTATCTTAAGTGGGTCTGTGGTTTTTATTTATCCCGATCCTAAAGCTGAAATAGCGATAATTTATATTTATTAATATAATTAATGGTGACAATTCCAATGATATTTTAGTTACAAAAATCAATTTCACGCTATTTCCCGTAGAGCAGGTTAGGCAGGTTAGTTCGCTACAATTCATAAAGTTTTTCAGGCATTGCGTATTAAGTGGTAATGCTATATTTTGCCTCCCAGTTCTTTAAAAAGAATATAATTTTAATAATTGAACCCACAGCCATAAAGTGTTTACAGACAAAATTACTGCGCCATGATAGCCTCATATAAAGAGCTTTCTTAAGAAAAACCTTTGTAATAATTTAGTCAAACTACTCAATGATCATGCCCTGGGCGGCGCTCATAAAGGGGCGCCAAATAGTCCGCAAAAGTATTAAGCCACTGTCAATGATATTTATTTTATGTAACATGTGTAAGGGAATCTCCAGAAATTATAAACTTAAGAGATAAAATGGTGTTTTTCATTAACAGTAGATGTGATTTCTCAATAATTAATTGTAACAAACATAAATTGGCATTACTTCATTATTTAATAAATTTATCGATTAATTTAATGGTAAATAGTTGATGCACGGGTGTTAACCGATTTATAGCGGGAAAGATTGTTAATTTCGATAATAATGATGAAATAAAATTACAAGCTTTTAATTACTATAGTATTCACCGAAAACGAAAATATTTATAACCATAGTAAAATCACTTAGGTATTACATTCGCTTTCGATATTGATTAATTGATTGATAATAATGCGATTGCATAATTTCTATTATAATGTTCAAATTAGCATTTTCTTGCTTGGCGTAATGATGCTCAATGAAGCAGTATAAACTAACAGCTGGGGCTTGAGAATAGTATTGACATTAAATTTATTAAAATTCAAAATTTTCTTTATTCAAATAAACT
>FAPP01042055.1:0-16710 GCA_001485965.1 Heliconius ismenius | reverse complement strand
AAAAAAACCTTTTGTATTTTTAATCCACATCTATGTATTTTTTACTTTAAATGTTGCATTGTTTAATACTTAAATTTGAAGCAAATCTGTTTATTGTATTTTAAAGATGATGTTGACCCAGTGATGTAAAATATAAATGGAGTAAAAATAAAACAATAAAGCTTAATATACACTTTTATTTAACTCATTTATGAGTTTTCTTGGACGGCAGTACTTTAACATCAGTCTAATAATGTAAATTCTTATAAAAATATTACATATAAAAATCTTAATTATAACACTAAAAATTAAAATAATATATAATTTTATATAACTAAAATGGCAGCTGAGTAGAGTTATGCTGACCTTATAATATATTAATTTAGAGTACATATTGATTGTTATTTAAAAACAATATGATACAAAAGTATAAAGCCATTGTCATTTTATATAGTAAATAATATAAAAATCTAACTTACAACATCAAGAGTATTTAAAACTTATTGCTCATTTAATCTGTGACTAATATAAATTTAATTTTTTTTATGAAGTATAAAATCCCATGTGTCTTTCCACCTAAGGTTCAAAAGGTCTGATTCAGTTAAATCAACATTACCATAGCTGAGTGCACAAAACTTTTTGAAAGTAATAATAACATACGCCAGCCATATTGTGACACACAGTATGAATATATGAGTGAATGACTTTATATTTTCTCTAACACATAGGACATAATATATGTGATCTATGACGTGAGCCAAGAGGAGTATTTTAAATATATAGGCAGGTAAATAGTGGTGTAAGAATAGAGTGCGGTCCATGAAGAAATAAGGTAAGAAATGTAGCCAATATCCTAGGTAAAGTATGCAACCAGCGTCATAGAATTTTTGTGATATGTAAGGAGGTAAGTCGGTGTGTGTACGTCTTTGTCGTATCGCGTAAACACAGAGTAACACTCCGTAGAGCAATACTGAGAAGGTGCCGGCGTACCACGTAACTAAATTACCTATTAAATGTACTTGAGCCTGAAACAAAAAAAATGTAATTATAATTTAATATGATAAAGCACATTATTAATTTAATAGCGCATATTTTTTTTTGGTTCTTTAAATATTCAGTCTAAAAATAGAATATACGTGAAAAAGCTTTTTGAAGTCTTTAAAGTAGTAGACAGAGAACTTAGTCTCCGACTTCATTCTCCAATTTCTTGGTTTGCCTGAATTCGAGACATTGAGTGCGGCAAATGAAAATAATTTAAATATGATAATTTCACTTTGTGGGGCAATCCCCACAACCATCACAGTTACAGACTGACACTATCCAACTCCGCCACGATGTCCTCATATAGTTAAATTAATGCTAACTGCACTATATCCCATTTTACTAAAAATAAAAAGCTTAAAATTTTAAATGATTAACAAAATTAGGAATTAAATATGCAAGGTAAACATTAAATCAAATCAAAAAAAAACCCAAATGTATGTGTTGTAAATCACTTTGTAGCTATTATTAAGGATAATAAAAACATACATATTAATAAGATTGTTATAATCAAATTGATGATGAACATGAACATTCACAAAGTATCTGAAGATTAACCACGAAATTATCACCTCGTTTCGAAGTTAGGCGGTGCGTGGGGAACGGAGTGTCTTAACATTAGATTCTCCCACGTATAGCAGGGTAGGCCTTGCTACACGAGGGGAACAGCGGGATGTTAAAAAACAAAGGAACTAACATTAGAATTAGGTGATAACCAGTACGCAATAGAGCGGGTAAGTAACGGCCATTCAGCCGGTTCACTCGCAAACATATGTCCATGAGGCGCGTCGGACGCGTGCGCCGCCATCTTGTACTGAAGTTCCAAGAATTTGTCCCAAAAGGAGAGCTGAGTCACTGCAGTGGGGATCATCTCAGCTGACACGAGCTCACGTTCACGCTCACGTCTATCTTCAGCTGTTAAATATATATATTATATTATATATATTATTATTAGTAGTGTTTTTTTACATTCATTATTTCTTACACTATACTTACAGACTCGTGATCCCTGCCTTTCGTTTGATAATACATGTATTGTATAGTCATTATTAATACATACATAAAAATATTGCTTTAGACATTACTTAAAATTAGTCTTATATAATATATACATAGTTATAATTTGCATATATACATAGTTATAATTTTTATATTTATATAGAGGTAAACCCTTAAAACAGTCCAATCAATTTAATGTTCTCTAGATATTTTTAATTTCAGCGGTATGTCTCGCTTGTAGGGGGAAGGCAGAGGGATCCTGGGAATCGTAAAGGGAAGTGTAAAGATACGAACGGATTGTGCTATTCACCATTCACCACTTTCCGCCGAATTTTTGAGGCATTGTGTGTTGAATGGAAACTCAACGCCGCGCTTTGCCTCGTTACCCTCGTTACCGTAAATCCTACGAGTGGGATCCGACTTACAGCCCTTGCGATTACAGTCGCATGCTTGTGCCCATGCTCGACGACGGCCTCGGTATGATAATATTTAAATTATTTTTAATTTTTGATAAAGTTGTCTATCTTATAGTAAACAGCGTGTAGCTCGTTATGGTTATGTTTAAAGTTAATAAATAATTAACACACACCTTTTGTATACCGATGTTCCTCAACATTCCATATAGTATCTTGATGCGTAACCACTTTGTCGGCAACCACTTCATGTTGGTGGAAGCCCCATGACGGTAATTGTCGACCACTGAACCGTAGAGCAGACCCTGATTCCACGTGGATAAGTCTTACGAGAGACCTTATACTGTCCCAAGTGGAATCATCACTTTCGCGGTTCACAATGTCCACTCGCCATAAATTCTGTGCCGGCATTGATACGTTGTAGTCGATGTAGCAAGATACTTCCTAAAATATATTTATTTTTTAGAATAATAATGTCATATAATTGTATTCTTGTGGTTGTGATCATTATTTAAAATTAACATATTAAAACTACTAAAAGTTTTCAAATAATAATATTGTAAGTGGACAATTATTGTTTAATTTGCAGCTTTGTAATTGTTTATTTTTTTAATAATATATACCTATACTTTACTAAGTATTGGTATATATTATTAAAAAAAAAACCCAAAATATCCAAAGTTCTGTCCAGAATTTTAGAAATATTTATGTTGCGCGAAGGTAGTAGGCTTCAATTCCACTTGTTTAATATTTATTTGTAAGTTGTCAAAGCATTTTCATACTCAACATAGAAATAGACATTAACTTTTAAGTATATAATTTACAATTACTTTCTACAAAACTCTCACAATTGAATACACACCTGCGATTGCGGCGATACAGGAGCAGCTACATCATGAGAATTCAACGCCCGACTGGTAATCCCATGGAGTAAATGAACAGTGTCGCCATGGCGTATCACATCCGGGGGGTGGGAGACAGCTAAGGAGGAGTGTTCTGGACGTTTCACTATCCACCAGTTGTTAACATCTTTGAAACTGTAACATGTTACTTGTTGCTGGTGGGAGGACCCTCGTCCGTCTGTGTAGCGTACTGGGTATACGTGCGCGTGGGAGTGTAGCCAGCATGTTCGGCCATGGGAATGTCTGTGTATAATATATTTTTTTTGTTTATTGGTAAAAATTATAAAATAGTAAAAATATGTAAATCTATATCTATACATGATAAATTGCCTAGCCTTCATTCCACAACACTACCCTTATAATGAGAATTTACATGTAGTAGATACATGTCATATATAATATTAACATTAAATTTACAATTATTTTCAACAATAATTAAAAGTTTACTGTTTATTTTATGTTTGACACTGTTGTAGTGTAGAAGGGTAGTGTCTGTCTGTAAATAATACTTTTAAGTTAATTAGATTGGATTCCCAAGTGAAGAAAATTTCTCTAGTCTTCCTATTTCTTAACGCCTTTCGTTGTCAAGTTTTCAAAAAAATTCTAGAACTATTTATATACTCGAAATTATATGAAAAACATACAAATTAGATAAAATTATGCTTGGATACATAACATAACATTTATATTAGACTTGTCTGTAGCAGGATTTGAAGCCTCTTGGAAACCTTGACACTGTCTCATGGAAAGTTTGCAAGAGGTGCTGGTTCAAATATCGTTATTTCCAAATTTCCATGTGTTTTCTAACCTTTCTTTCCTTAACCATACATACCTAAGAGTAATTTGAGATCCATGTGAGACATGTAACGGTTGTCCTTTAGTTATACTTGCTAAGCCTCCTTTTAGTGATGCCTGGAAGGCACTAGTCATCACACTATCATGTGGACCAGCCTTAGGCAACATCGAAAGATGAGCATAAAATACACTTATATAGACAATCAACGGGATTAATATAAGGATAGCATATCTCCATATAACTGAATAACAAAGTTTTAGAACAGATTCGGTTTTCCCTATGTATCTCCACATTTGACGTCCAATTAAAAATATTGCTAAATAATATGTATATAGTCCTGAGTATTTAACACTGAAAAAAAAGAAAAATATTTTAATTATGGAATAGACTTATAATTATTTTAATATATAAAAAATATATCGATGGAATGGACAAGTGTCTTTTAAGGTGACAAATCAAAACATACCAAATAGATTAACAAAGGAAAATTATTTTTTGAATTCAAATATGAAGTATTTATATCAGATACACACTCTTGCCTGCCTGTCCTGCACACAGCAGGGTTGGCACAGGGAACCTAGTGTTAAGACACTGTTCCCCACAGAATATTGAATATCATAGTCAAATAATCTTAGGTAATTACTGATTCTTGTCTCAAGACTCTTGACTTTCGTCCCTACTACCAATGGGCAGTATTCATATACATATATCACATCCAATATTGATAGTGTTAAGTATAAATATTTGTATTTTAATCATATTTTCTTTTTTTATTCTATCTGATCTTATTAGATCCATTCTATCCACCCTGTTTCATTAGAAAAATGCAATAAATAATCTTGTTAGTAAACTTTGATTATGTATAGTAATTTTTGATTTTTTTTTCACTTACGAGAAACAACAACCGAGGGCAACAGCACCAACACTAAGTAGCACCACTGAGATAGCTCCAGTTTTATGGGTACTCTTTAGAACACATAGAATACCTATTAATCCAAATAATATTTGAATACTCTCAAGCAGCATAAATCTAGACTGTGCCAGAAAACAATTCTCTGTAAAAAAACACTTCAAGTAATTTATAATGTTGTTGGTAGATTTATGGCTAATTGAATATCCAAATAATCAAATGAGTAAAGAAATAGTTTTGAAAGATCTTGTTATTTTATTAATCAAATGACTTAAGTAACTTACCAAATAAAACTAAAAGAGCAGCTAGTATTGCTGTCCATTGATAAGTAGATATTTCCAACATTAACTGATAAGTCATAGGTACAATCAAGCTTCCACTTATAGCTGGAACTAAGCGCAATGCTTTAATAGGGACTGAATCACTATATGGAGAACCTATTCTGTCAAAAGTGAAATTGCCATCATAACCAGCCAGATGCCCTGCTAAATATAACAACTGTTTTCCTAATGGTGGATGAGCATCAAAAAAGAATACACCTTTGGTATACAGAGAAACATATCTTCCGTAATGCAGTTCATCAAATCTACAAGTGTAACAAAAAATAAATCCAGAAATATTATAAGAATGATAATATAAGATAGCTACAATGTCTAATTTAAAAGCATTCACTATAAAATCAGATGTAAAGATACTTACACAATATATTTTGGTTCTTCCAAGTTATAAAGTCTAGTACCAAGTGCCAATATCCATAATCCAATAAAAACTATATCAATTTCCACTCGTAGATATATGCTCGAAATTGCATGATATATATCTCTAGTGTTTTGTATGTTTTCTTTAGATTCGACTTCATTTTCAGCTGGTGCTCCGTCTCCCTTTAATAAAAGATGAACTTTTATAGACGTAAATATAATGTAAATATAAATAAAACATTTGAATTACATACCACTTCTCTCTGACAAATTTTTAGGGTTTTATTCGTAAAACATTTTTCGGATTCAGAAGGTTCGGTGACCTCGTTTAAGTTTTTGGAAGGTTTACGATTCTTCAAAGATTTTTTTGTTTCCATTATGACTATCAATTACTTTTACTGTTAAAAAAGCTCTTCATTAGGACAATTTATAATAGAGCTATCATTTGAGATTAGTCATTGAACCAAAACATATAATAAAATTACGTTACGATGAAAAACATATTTCGTGGAACTTTCTAAGTACCGCAATGTGTAAACGTAACTTTGACAGCATACCGCAAGTAAGCAGTAGTAATAAAAGCACTACCTGCAGAACTTGAATGAATTGAATTGAATACTGACGTGACGTCTGCGGTCTGACACTGACAGACAGTATGGGTTTAATAAAATTAAAAAAATAACAATAATTGAATTATATTTTAAGAAATACAAAGTAGAATTCCTGTAAAAAAATGTATAAATAACAATAAATGTTATGGTATTATTTAATTTCTAAATATAACACATATTAAATAAAAAATATTTTACTTTAAATTTTTTTAATTTATTGCTAAATTATCCGTTGATCATTAATTATTGTTTATTTCGTTGTCAAATTTGGCGGGTTTTGTGTAATTTGGTTATTTATCATACGACTAAAAGTTTGATCAAGTAATCAAATATAATTGTAAAAGTTTTATTTGTACTTAAATTGAATATCAATGTGAAAACCTATTTTATTTAAAAAAATAAAATATTGCGCAGGATAAAATATATAAAAGTAAATTGCTAATTTGAATATTAAATACTTATTTGTTAATTGAATAGTTCTAAATATGAATGAAAACAATGATATATTGCTTTGTCCTGTATGCGAAAAAGAATTTGAAACGGGAGTAATAGAACAACATGTAAATAAGTGTCTTTTTCTTAATTCTTTGTCGGAAAATAAAACTAAAAGAGATAGTTCTCATTTAGAAGAAACCTCTCAGAACAAAAGATCCAAATTTGATACAAGTCCTATTAGTAGCATATCAACATCTAAGGTAATTGAAGTAATTTAATGTAATACATATAATTTAATATAATTACATAATATATTACATATAGTTCCAGGCTTCCCCACAAATACAACGTAAATCATCATTTAAAAACAAAACAAATACTCCCGTTTTAAATGAAAAAAAAAGTGTTCCACTAGCAGAATCTATGAGACCTAACTGTCTGGATGATATTGTTGGACAGAGAGAGTCATTTGGAGTGGGATCAATGTTACATTCTATGTTATTGAAGAAAAAAATACCCAACATGATATTGTGGGGGCCTCCTGGGTGTGGAAAGGTCTGGAGTCTTTATTATTTAAATGTGACAATGAACACTCTTATGTACAGCATAAAATATTCATAAAATGTTCAAATTAATGATTTCATAAATTAAGTACTTTTATTATAAAAAAATTGCATTTACTTATTTTAGACATCCATAGCAAATGTAATATCAAATATTTGCAAAGATCAAAATAACATGCGCTTTGTGAAATTATCTGCTACAATGTCCGGTATAAATGATGTTAAAGAAGCTGTAAAAATAGCTAAAAATGAAGCTCAATTCCAAAGACAAACTGTTATGTTTATGGATGAAATTCATAGGTGAAATTTTTACTTTATTTATTTTAAAATGTCTATCAGCACTGTAACCCATTTGCATACAGTAGAACAGGCAGAGAAGGCCTTGTGTTAACTCACTTCTTTTCCCTCTTGCTCCCTGAATTTGGGACATTGTGTTTTGAGTGGTCAAATTCAGTGCTAAACTGTTTCATACCTGAGCAGGAAAATGAATTATAATCAATGGCCTAACCTAGGAAGACATCCAAAATCATGTTTACAGTCATAGAATATGTTTTTTTACATTTTTAAAATGCCAATATTTTGTAATATTATAAAAAGCTTAATATTTTTATTCAAGATTTAACAAGTTACAACAAGATACATTTCTTCCTCATGTGGAGAATGGAACAATAACTTTAATAGGTGCCACTACAGAAAATCCATCATTCAGCTTGAACAATGCTCTTCTAAGTCGATGTAGAGTTATTGTACTCAGTAAGCTTACTATAGATGAAGTATGGCAGATTTTAGAAAGAGCTGTCTTAAGAAACAATTTAGCTCTAATAGTTGACAGTTTTGATGAAAAATTGGATACTAATTATGATAAGGAAAAGTAAGTTGGGTAGATTAAAAAAAGACTTTTTTATGTGTAACAGTGTAGGCAGAAGAAACTTATTGTTCAAACACTTCATTTGCACTACCTGATTTTCCAGACATTATTTCTTGAGTGTCGGAACTCAAAGCTACATAGCCACAACACTATATATATATACTATATATAAATTGTGGATTTTGATTTTTTTTTGTATCATTAATGCTGGTGTTTTATTTTTTTATATTAATATTAAATATTTTTCATTGTATTATTATTTTCATTTAAGATATATAATAGAAAGGAAATCAATTCGATGGTTAGCTGAAGTTTGCGACGGGGACGCGCGGGTCGCCCTCGGCGCTTTAGAACTTGTACTGAATGCTGGTTCTACTTCATTAACAAAAAATAACTCAAAGTTTATTGGTTTGGAAGATTTGAAGAATGGCATCAAGGTAAAATGCGTATTAATTATATATTTATATGTTTCAAATATCAGAAAAAATCTGTACAAGTTTTAATACATTGCAGATTTCTAAAGAATCTAATAAAAAAAATCGTATTAGAGTGGGATACAATTAATGGTGGTAAAATTAATTTTAAGAACATTTTTAATGTGTTATTGACCAGTGACAAATGTTAACAAAAAACAAACAAAGAAATTATGATTCTAAATCCAACTTCAATGATTTGTTGTAACAATCGGCTGTCGTGAATAGGGGTCGTCATGGCGCTGTGGAACAGCGTCCGCGCGACAGTTATGGGTTCAAGTCCCGTTCAATCAGGATAAAGAAGTATTTTGTTTTCATTACTCTATTAGGAAGAGTCAAACACGGCGTTAAGCTCCGTCTCGCAACGTCTCGAAAATTGTGTAGAAAATGCGGTATGTTTTCTTGTGAATAAGTTCCCTTTGCCACTCACCTTGCTACATACGGCATTCCTAACTATCGTGTTTATATGACTCTCAGCGTTCCCACGTCCTCTACGATCGCCAGGGCGAGGAGCACTACAACGTGGTGTCCGCCATCCACAAGTCGATCCGCGCGGGGGATGATAACGCGGCGCTGTACTGGACCACGCGCGCGCTGCACTCGGGGGAGGACCCGCTGTTTGTGGCGAGACGGCTTGTCAGGGCCGCTGCCGAGGATATCGGTACGATAGTGCCCTCTTCTTTTACTTGAGATATATGCCTCCAAAAGCGTGGCATTATAGCGGCTCTCGGAACGTTGAGATTTTTGTTTTCTAAAAAGTATTTTTTTTTCCTAAGTTTGGCAGAGGTGATAATTACACTTTAAAAATGTAAAAAATACGAAAGCAAAAGATTTTATCTCGGGAGTTGGAGGTAGCACGTAGAACGTATGTTGCGTATTTTAAAACATGACTTAGGACTAGCAGCCTGTTTTAAATTATCGGTTATTTCTTAACTGATAATTTAAAAGGAATAGAGTGGTAACATCAAAACAACTATTTAAGCGATACCCAAAGGGATGTCACAGAAAAACATTGTTTATGGATGAGATTTTTTTTTTCTCACTTCAGTGACCATAATCGAGAATGGCCCTTCCAGCAAGACTTGGCGTAGGGTCATAAAACTCGAGGACATGGGTGGACCCAATCTTGGTTAGAAATCAACGAGTCCCTAAAACATATGATTGGCAGTAGAATTTTCCCATAGAAAGAGTACATACAAACTACACACTACAACACTTTAAAAATAATTACTGCTAAATAGTAGGAACCGGAACCGAATGTCTTAACACCAGGTTTCCTCTGTCTACTGGTATATGGGATACAGCTTGAAATTAAAATAATTTGTAGGGTTAGCCGACCCTAGCGCACTGGTGGAGGCAGTGGCGTGCTTGCAGGGCTGCCAGCATGTGGGCATGCCCGAGTGCGACGTGCTGCTGGCGCAGTGCGCCGTGCGCCTCGCGCGCGCCGACAAGAGCACGCAGGTGTACCGAGCCATGAGGCGCGTGCAGAAGTCACTGACCGACGCCAAGGGGCCCTTGCCATCTGTTCCCTTACACTTGCGAAATGCGCCTACTAGATTAATGAAGGATTTGGGTGAGTACATTGAGTTATCTTTTGTCGTTTTAGATTTCTAGCTTAAATCATATTCACTGAAATTGTCATAAGGAATAATTATAACTTCATGGGAAAGGTTTAATTTTTCTTTTTTAATAGAATACACTTGCTCAATTTAAATAAATATTGTGACACTTCCTTTCACGTCCAGCAATGCTTGTATTACACAAGTACTTGTAAACACTCTTTGTAAGTGGGAGGCACAAAAAGATTATATTATCTTTAATTTAAAAAGCAATGTGTAAAAACTTTTAAGTAAAGTACACTACCTTTCAACAACAAGTGCTAAAGTTACAATTTCTAAACATATGAGTAATCTTGAGATCTTTACTAATCTTTCTTTGTAAAATATGTTCTGACAATACAATTTAATGTCAATTTTTTCTCAATGAAAAAATATTTCAGGATATGGAAAAGGATATAATATGCGACATTGTGAACAATCTGGACTCACATACATGCCTGAAGGACTTGAAAACATGAATTATTTCGATGAAGACGACAATGGATAGTTAACAATGGTTACATGATGTTACTGTTATTGTTTGATAATTGTTATATTTGTAATGATAATAAATATAATAATAAAATACGTAGATTCTAATGTCAATGTTTTAATTGGGATAATCTCATTTCACAATATGACATGGTAAAAATTGACTATTTACAAGATGCACACATCACTGTAACAATACAAATTTTACCTATGTTGTACCTTCGTAACACTGACGGCTTCACGTTGCCATAATTTTCGGTCCTATATTTATAAAAATAAAATAACATTATCTTAATTTACAACATTTGCTACTGCACATTGTGCACAAAAATACATATAAATTTACATTATTCTAGTCGTTCGAGCCTGAGACATTGCGATTTGCGTACGATCTCAGATTAAACAGAGATCGTATTTAGGACCATCCATGAACAACAGACAGCCACACAATATATATACAAATTAAATTGATATTCGATTACCAAAATGACTATTTTGATCTTAATATTACTCAGCACTGTCATTTGTGTAATGTAGAAATAAAAATATTTATATTAGCTTATAATGTAAAAAAATATGAATGGGTATCTACTACAATTGTTGAAAGTCCGCTTAATTAAAATGTGCCATTACTTACGCAAACAATTGTAAAATTTGTACAATCTTATACTAAATGTTGCAAGTAATACTAACTTTAACTTAACACTAAGCCTGAATCAACAAAACAAATAGCCTAAAATAAATTAGAATCAGACTTCTAATTTGGATCCTAAAGATGTAAGGAACAGATTTTTTTGTCTAAATAATCAAGAATGTAAAAAAATTCAATTAATACATGTATTTTAAAACGTTGGTCAGAAATTCATAAATCAATAAATAACAGAAAGTATAGACAAATATATAAAGTGGAACGTATGCAGATATGAAAATAGTATACAATATATAAAGTATAGCTAATGCTACAATTGAACTTAAAAAACGTAGTCGGGTCCGGCCATGTCGATCGCCCATCTAAATTTATCCCGTTGAGTTTTGTTGTAAATCTTTTCGATGGGTACACCATGCTTTTTGCACCTAAAGAAACAACAAATGTCATTAATAAACAAAATTAGCAAATTCATTTATATCTTAAATTAAAAGTATTTTAATAAAAGAACAATAAAAGAGAAGGCCAACTGTGTAGTGAGTTGTATTGTGGGTTTATTCACTACTCACTCAATGTTCAAGTTCAAATATTTTCATTTTATCACTAGTAACACAAAATGAGTCATTGAGATCAGCACTCAACACACCCCCAGTGTCCTCTGTTATATGTAGTACATAGTATGAAACTATAAAATACACTAAACTCACCAAGCAACAGAAATACGTGGGTCGAGATAATTAAGTTTTGAGGTGCCGAGAGCAATTGTTTTGTTTTCATCACGATCAGTCTCTTGTAATTCTAATTTCTTTAATTGATCTTTAAGACGTTCTAATGCCTTCTTTTTCTTATCACATGCTAATTTTTCTTTAACTGAGCCTCTTTTGGCAGCTTTGGCTGCATCTCTAAGGTCTTCTTCGGCCTCATCCACTTGATCTCGTTTTGTTTGAATTTTCTCTTTTAGTGCCTCCATAGACTTAGAATGACCTGTGGAATGCATTTTATGAGTATAAAATTATATTTGTCAATGCTAGGTAATAAGGAATATGATAAATAAAATAATGAAAAATAAATCAGTCCTTTTACGGGAACAGCATATAGGACAAAATATTTTAAACCCATACCTATTTTACAACGATAATTTTTACTCTTTATTTTGTTTGAAAAAATAACTTTCATTTTTGGGAAAAATATATATTTTTTTATTGTATTAGGCTTTTGTAGAATAGTTAAAACTGTAGTTTCATTTAAAGTTGTGCTAACAAAAACTCTGTATAAATAACAGCGGTACTCAGATAGAGAAAAACAAAAATATTTCAAACATCTTAATAAATTTACCTATATTTATATATAGTCAGCTTAGAGTGCAAGCCTACTAAATCTGTGTATTGAAAGTATTTGAAAGTGTAAAAAAATACAAAATTTACCTTTATTTTATTTTATGTAGTAGAGAAATCAAATTAATTTTTGAAAATGTAATAACCTTCTGATCATACATATATATGCTCATATAGTTATTTAGAAATGTTTTGTCTCTTAATAATTTACTAAATAGGCTGATGGCTGGGTTTAGACTCTAAGCTGGCTATGTGCAATTTGCTGTTCAGATCTATTACATATTTCATAAAAAAATCAAAACTTATTTCAATTTATGTATGATTAACAGTAAATATCTGTAGCTTTTCTTTATAATTGCAAATGCTATTTAAGTAAAATATTTTAATGTTGTAGTTCTTACCTTTAGGGACGGCCCTTTGATGGTTGCAAAGGATAGCGACTGCCCGATTTGCTCTATTATATGCTAAAATTTTTTCTGGTACTGAAGCATCTGGATCCGTAAGTTCATCCAATTGCATTTGTAAAGTTATAGATGCATTGTATGTACGGAAGACTTTAGCAGTCAGCCCCGGCATCAACTCTTTCAAATGTTCATTTAGTGTTTGTGTATTTAGTCTATCAAATAGGTCATCACTTCCTTTTTTGTTTTCCATAAATAATTCGAGATTCTTGAACACCCTTTTCTCCACTGGCACTTCATTGTAATATCTAATGGAATCTTTACCCAGAAAATCAAACACTACAACATATTCTTTTCCATCTTTCTCCTTGTGCAATTCAATATGTTCAACTCGAAGGGAACAGCAACCAACTGTATCTGCTTGATCATCGTCTTTTTCATTACCAGCTCTCAAAGCTAACTTATCAATGAAGTACAATGCCACTGCTCGTTGACGGACACGCATTTCTTTAGCTTTCCAATCTGCCTTGTATGTTGCTCTAATTTTGTCTATACTCTTATGTAAACTTCTAGCAATTTCATATTTTTGCCAATCTTTTTCACCTTTAAGCTTAGAACTAGGATTTAACATAACATACTTGGATTGACCTTGAACATTTTCAGTCCAGGAAGCTAACCATGTGACAGTATTGTCATGCCTAACTTCTTTCCACTTGTGACCAGCAGGAGGTTTAGGTACTTTACTGTCTTTTGAACAATTAATTAGAACATCTTCAGGCATTACACGTCTTTTAAGCATTCCCATTTTTGGATGCTCTCCTCTTCCTCTAAAAAGTCCTGGTGGTTCTATTCTAAAGTTACCAATTTTTTCTTTATGTCCATCTATTATACAAAAGCCATACTCTTTTTGAATTTCTTCATTTTTTGCTTTGAGTTCTGCCTTCTCTTCTTTTGTACGATTTTTATTTTTTTCTGATACACTTAGGAAATATGCTTGCATTTCCTTAAAGTCACATTTTGAAAGATCTTTTATAAGTTTTGTTTCTTCATGTGTCATAACTTTCCGCCAGTCACTAAAGAAATTATTGTTAAATGTTGATTTGGTAGTGTAATCATGATCTAACATTCGCGCGTAGAACCCCGCAACTTCTTCAGTGTCCTGAGACAGTTTAACTACTTTACCATCATAGCGGAATTTGACATTTTCAGGTAATAGTTCGTAAGGAGGTGCAAACAGTGGGCCTTTATGTTCTAGGAAATACCATTTAGTACCATCTTCTTTTTTAGACTCTTCCCACCTATAAAATTTCATATTATATTTTTATATAGCTTAGCATATTTTTAAGATAAGAGTATCTTAATGAAAAAAGTTTTTTTTTTTCATAATATAATTTGGAAAATATTTACACTTTTCGAAAATGTCGTAGTTGCCTCACTGTTTGAATATTTTTGGAAGCTACTTTCAATATTGACTTAAATTGAATGAACGTAATTCTAACACTGACAATCATTTTAATGAGTGCCAGATATAACCTAAAGCTTATGGCATTTGAGGTTAGAGCATCACAGTTCTGTAGCGCCATCTAGTTATAATTTGAACATACTACGACATTATTGCTATAACAAAAATATAGTAGCAGTAAATTATAAACCCAAAAATGGTTACCCTAAAAACTTTATTTTGAGTTTTGCAGTATACATAGGAGGAACTTACTTGATTTTCGACTCTTCACCACTCAATAGATTTAATTTTTTTTAGTTTCACACTATATACTACATACAGGTAAAGCAGAGAGGAATCTAGTGTTGAGACTCATTTCCTACTTTAGTATCTCAAGTTTCGAGAAATAGTGGGTTGAACTCAACATCACTTTGTTTATTTACCAGTCTTATTTATGTTTAGTCGTGTTTACTGTCTGACGCTATACTGCTGCACCAAGGCAAGCTTTCATGAGAGATGGTGAACTTTCAAATACATAACACATTTTGCTCAATAGTTTATAGTGACTTTCAACCTAATTATATATTTCTTGACATAATTAATTTATTTACCATTTCCAAACTTCCTGTTCTTCTTCATCCTTTTTCTTACGTTTTGTAGGACTAGGGCCATTTTCGGTTTCAGATTTCATACTTTTATTAGATTTAGTTTTATCGGCTTTCTTTTTCTTCTTCTTAGGTGCCTCTTCTTCATCATAATCATCATATGATTCTAAAAAAATTAAAATATTTTTTATATTAAAAGATATTATGAATCATATAAAATAATTATAAATATATTTTGTAATAAGGAATAAAGAATTATTTGTTGTTTATTCAATGGAAAAGAAAATTTTTATATCTTTTTGTATAAATTAATATTAGAAATGTAAACAAAATAAAATATAATTCAAAATAATAGTGTTCAACTATACACTTGGAAAACTCAATACAAGAAAGTTAAGTTACCTTTTTTAATTTTCTTTTTTGATTTTTGGCGTTGAAGTAAGGGAATGTCTTCTTCCCCTCCACTTTCACTGGCTGCTCTCTTTTTCTTAGATGAAATACGATCCAACTAAATGAAAATAGTGAAAAATATTACGAAAAGTGAATATTACCATATGACTGACATTGGTAATATTCACTTTTATTTTTTATAATAAATAAAAATTATTAATGATGTTATTTGTGTGTTAACTATATATCATTTATATATCATCTGTGTGGTAATTTGAATCAAACTAAGTAGATTTGTTACAAGTTTACTTACTAGTGGTATATTTTCTTCTTCACCAGACATGCTTTCATCATCAGCAGGAAGTTCTGACAGAGGTTCATCTTTGAACTGGGACATTGAATAGTCACAAGAGGACATAGTAGTGTTGGCACCAGCATAACCATCATATTCCACATCCACTTTGATTTCCTCTTTAACTTTAACTTCTTCTACCTACAACCAGAAAAATAGAAAAGAATTAATTTATAGTTATGAATGAAAAATGTAAGTGATGTAAATATAAGTAGCACATATACCAATAAATATGTATAATAAGTATGTGAAGTGAGAGTTGCAGGTTTTGAAATTCACTTAGGAGGATAAATTATTTTTATTTACTCACTTTAGTAAGAAAGCAATTCGCTGCATTGAGTTTCAATACTCAAAATGCAATGTCTATTGCATTATGAAATTAGAAAATCTTGATACTAAGTTCCCTCTGCCTGCTACATGTGTAACTAATAAATGTGTGTATGTAATATTTTAATTACCTCCATAGGTTCATGTTTAACAGAGTACTCTTCACTATCTTCACTTTTAATTTTTAAATGTTTTTCACTGCTACTTTTTTCCTTACTTTTACTAGAGCTGTATAGAAAAAAATATAAATGAAAACTACAATTAAATTGATTAAGATGTTTCTGAGATTATCGTGAACAAATGCATACAGACAAAAATTTTAAAAGTAATTGTTTTTGGGTTTTGTTACATTGGTTGGTTGGTTGATATGTTAATAAATGCCACCAATAACATTTTTTCTTTATATATCTGCCATGTACAGACACTGATCTGTTAC
>FAPP01041860.1:0-11886 GCA_001485965.1 Heliconius ismenius | reverse complement strand
TGGGTCCGAAGAGCTGAGGATCGAGTGTGGTGGCGAGAATTGGGAAAGGCCTATGTCCAGCAGTGGACAAAAGATGGCTGTTGATGATGATGATGATGATGATGAGGCAGAATACGCAGAGCGAAATAATAAATATCTTATAGTTTTTTAGTCTACTCATTTTAAAACCTCTTGCTTAGAGCAACCTAACAAAAAACTAAAATATTTTCAAACAGTCACTTAAAAAATATAATTAATTACACAATATTCAAATAAATATTAAACTTTTAAGCTTCAAATCATCATTTCGGAAAGTCGGTTAGTCGGTTAGAATAGACATTGGTTGGTCGAACAAGATAAATATGTAGCGATATAAATATCACGTTACATACTAACTATGAGTGGCAGGCGAGGCTTACTTCTTCAATTTTTATACGTTGTGGTAGCATAACGCCGAAAGTGTCAGTGAGCGTGGTCAAAATTAGGATGGTGGTCCATTTAAAATATTGAACATATTTATTAAAATAGATTTAGAAATGTTTGGAGAATCGTCTGTTTTAGATATTATTCACGAGTTGGATGAAATAAGCGATGAACATTTAAACATATGATTTTTTTTTTATTTTTCATCTTAAAGCTTAGGTCCTGTAATATTTTTGTTAACATTGAGCTGGTGCCAATGAAATTCAGTTTTCTTTAATATATTTATTTTATACAATTAATTATTTTTGTTTCAATGTAAAAAAATACAGTATAAAGTAGAAAATATTAGAGACATTGCTTATCCAGCAGCGTAGCTCAACGCCGCGTTTTGTCTTGTTACCAAAAAGAGAAAATGAAAATAATTAATTCCCCCGAGTGGGAGTCGAACCTACAACTCCGCCATGATAGTATATTTTTATTATAATTATTTTAACTAGCATACCATCATGGACGATGATCTTAACTTTAAGCCGTTAAGGCTAGTACACGATAGTGTGTACGTTTCACGTGTTTGTTTGTTTATTTGCGGTCAAACGCGGCGGCTCTGCTTTACACTGCTAGCGGTAGGAGGTCGTTGTAGAGACTGCATCATTGAACATATTGTGGGATTATATTTCTGAGAGGCCTGCGTAGCGTAATGGGACAACATCTGACTGTAAATACGACGGTTGGGGGTTCGATATTCAGTAGGCAGTGAATTAATTCCTTTTCTCGTTCAAGTTATATCTATTATCGTGATGAGATCCCCACTCAAGGCCTAATCTCTCGAGTTCTGGAGGATATCAGAAAGTGGAGTGTCTTAATTCTAAGTTCTCTCTGCTCAGCCTGATGTTTTTATATATTTCTATACACATACATATAAAAATAAATATGTAATGCTAGTCTCGATATAGCACTGTCATCTGTTTCCAATCCATTGAATACTTTATTATAAAGAATGAATGATATTGCAAATATATAAATAACTATGTTTTATTTAAAATATTATCTATGTATTTTTCCGTTCGTTTATTTTAAAGAGGTGTTATATGGAGACTCTATAGCACAAAAAAGCTTTCGAGCTTAAGCTCCAAGTTAGGGGGTTAACACTAGATTCCCTGTACTAATCCTGCTACATATTGAATAAAGCGTATAGCTGAAAATAATAAAAATAAAATAATTTTTAAGCATGGTCACCTCAGGTCAAGTGTCAAACGCAACACCGACGTAGCTTGACGTCGCTCCACCCGCGCACGCCTCACTCCACATCTACAGCACTATTAAACATATTATATGTATATCTCAGTTCTCAAATATGTTTATTTTTATTTATTAGAGAAGCAGACGTAGACGTACTGTCTACTTGAATGGTATCAATTTTTTTTATAACATGATGTCATAATAGCAGAACTGCTTGTCTTTTCATTAGAGTGACATTAAATTATGAGATTGCATCAGTTTGTACCATCTGGTTATTGAATGTTTATTTAATACTAGCAACCCAAACGCGCCTTCTCCCGCTTAAAATTGTTATTATATTATAGGTGTAGTACTATATTATACCAAAAACGTTATATAAAATTTGGCCTACGTTTGAGTATTAAGTAGGTTAAGTAAGGTTTCATCTAAATATGTTTGCTATTTTTCTCGTATAAGTAGTACGTTTGTTCTACTTGTGGATTGTTCGCTCATGGATGTTTATCCATCCTCACAAATTTTCACATTTTTCAATAAGTAGTATATTGTGTTTTAACAAAAAGCATAGGCATTATGTTTAAATTTCACTTTAGTTGTTAACAAAAGTAAAAAAATCATAGGTTATGGTCAGGTTTTTTGATGTAAGCTTAAACAAAATAAACTCAAGAAGAGGTACAAAGTGAATCTCATATCATGAAGAAGAAGACTTCGAATATTAACAATTGTTACAAAATAAATAACTAACACAAACATTTTGAACCTATTACTATCGATATACAAATTACTAAAAGCTCACTAAGCTTACAGTTTTAACGACTCGAATTTAAAATCGTTTAAAAATTATATTCACGACACAACAATAGCTATACTAAAATATTTCTTTTAAAAATATGATTTTATCTACACAAAGGGGCGCGAATTAACAATATTGCATATCGTAGGGTGACAATAAAGATCCTCTATACAATAACTAGAATATATTGCACAATAATGGGGGAAAAAACTTTTATTTTTCACATGGGCTTGAAACCTGAGCTCGTATTATAGGTAGCCAGAGATACTAATCAACAAATATATCGTTTTACACTCAACTGAGCTGGCTGGTGCTGGTCGGTCCGCGATCTTATCTTAGAGATACCAACTAAATGCCTTTATAAACTAAATGGTTTTCTAATACGTGTTTTTTCATTGTGTATGTGTTTTTTTGTACTTTGTTTGCAAATTGTATTGTTGTTTAAAAATATGAATATGTTTGATGGGTGGATTTTGATTTTAGCTATACGAGTATATAGGTGAACTTGTTGCTTAATTGTTTAGAAATACTATATAACTACATACATATACGTAAATATTTTAATTCTATTTTTTTGTAAAATAATTAGGTATTTATAATTAATTTATTTTTATAAATGTTCAATTACTATATATATCGAGTATACTGGATACTGTAGTGGATATAATTTCCTTTTCAGTACAACATGAGTGTTAAAAAATATAATTGAACTATTGCGAAAAGTGATATATCCACTACACACAAACAACAATGCTAACTATCTTAAATATTAAAAAAATGACAATTACTGATATTCAAAAATAAAATTTGCAACAAAAATTCTATAGAAAACTTTGAACCGTTACATGACACTTTAAATAAGCTTAGAACAGGACATAACCGCATTCGGAAATAACATAATAGATATTTCCCAACATTCAATAGGATTACGCATTATTTGGTCACCCTGGCCCTGCCTGCCCTGCAAGCGAAGTAATATGATCAATTTATTATAACGATATTTGCTGTTTTGTTACATCGATGGACTGATAACGGCTTTTGTCCTCCACCTAATGGTTGCTATTTTATATATACAAGTATTTAATAATAACTACAATTCTGTATGGTACACAAAAAGATTATAGATTTGACTCTAGGAATCGTTATTTCAATATACGATATAGGGTACGTGACAATTAGGCTAGCTAGGAATTTTGAAGGTTTTTATAATATTTAAGTTTGATTTAAAATTTCTTATCAACGAGTCACTTTGACGATAGAAGAATAAACATAAGGAGAGAACAGAAAAAAGTGGGAAATGAGTGCTTTAGAAATGTTTTCGTAGCGTATGCATAGTCGCTCTTTCGCTGAACGAATCTACAAGGAAGAGATACAGATAAAACATGGATGACAGTAAAAGAAGCCTACAACGCTCAAAATGCTGGGCGTTCTGTAGAAATAAAAAGGAATGGAAAATAGATAAAAAAGGAAAGAGGATACGGTTGTTTTCTTGTCATGTTGGTAGGTACAGGTGTTAATATTACGTCAAAAGAAATAAACTTAACCTTCTTCGAATGTTATCACCAATAATGAGGTCAAATACGGTGTTCTTATCAGATAGGACATCAATCAGTATTGTATTTTGATATGTTTTGCGTAAACAAGTGATAGGCTATCGCACAGCCGCTAAGGCCGTGTGAAACAAAGTCCGTACGTGTTTGTTTAATATTTATCTTGAATAAGTCGATATAAATAAATCATTAGTCATTTTTTTAAGGGAAAGTTTCACAGTGGGTCGTCGTGGGTTCCAATTTGAGTGACACATTGAGAAATGCTTATTAAGGAATTTATTTTTTGCTTATAACTTCGGAACTGTGTCAAGTGGTGTTACAAGTGGACTGTAAACTGGATGGTTGTGGGTTGGATCCTGCTGAAGGAATCATAAATAATTTAATTTCCCTGCTCCGTCTACACAAAACGCTAACGCCACTCAACACGCAATGTCTCAAATTTGGGCGGAAAGTGGAATATACACTATGTTAACTTTGCCTACTAAGTTAAAAAAAGAATAAAATTGAGTAAATAAGCATGGAATGACTTGTTTTAGTCTGATTCTAGAGAACTATGAATGACTTTCAAGAAATTATATCTTGACACTTAACAATAACATGAACGATGCGTAAAAATCTACTTAAAGTGATAAATTTTGAAATGTAATCTTTTCCTAAATTATCATCTGCACTCAATTCGTATAATAACACGAGTGGATGATTTGAAATTTCAAGAAAAAAAATGGTTATATCATTTGTTTCTATTTCTAACACATATTTGGTTATCAAGAGCTTTAAAAAATATTTTAACTTTTCGTCTTTTTTAAAACGCATTCATGTAATGGACTCTTGAAGTGACTCCGAATAAGGGGGCCACTTTGTTTTCCGCTTTTTCCAAATTAGATAGTACACTTGTTTAATTATACAGAGAATAAATATAGATAGATATGTAAGAGGATATTTTAGTGAGTTGGAGTCAAGTATCGAGATTAGGTAGGTACCTACCTATTTTAAATTCAATACTGCATTTATAAAGCGGGATAATCGGAACGAAAATCTGCCTGAATTCATAATATTGCGTGTTAAGTGATGAAAAACAGAGACACGGCTTACTTGCGAAAACGGGGAGTGGGATAAAATGATAACAATTCATTTTGTCAACTGGAAATTGAACTTCATACACCTACGTCGCGTTTACACTGAAACACCGTGCAACTATTGTATTATCTATAGGTATATATATATCATTAATTGAAATATAAAAAAAACAAGCATTCTTAATGAAATGAATCATACAAATCACATGCATTGTGACATCAATAATAATCCCTGTTGCTAGAAATATCTGCATCCGCCAATTTTATCAGTCCAGCCGGTAATGAGGCAAATATTTGTATTTTTACATGCTCAACAAGTAAAATAATAAGTAAATCTAAAGTAATATTTTAACAAAATTTTACACAACTTTTTTTAATAGGCAATTTTTGCTTCACTCAGTACGTAGTAAGGTAGGCAGTGGGAACCTCGCATTAAGACACTCCTTTTCCCACATACCACCTAATTTTCAAGACATTGCGTATTGAGTGACCGAATTCAACACCACACATTGTCCTATTTCCAGAATGAGAAAATGAAAATAATTCCCCGAGAAGAAATTGAACTTACAAGCGTCACGTTTTTAGTCAGTCCTTTATTTTATGGTTATAACAATGCTATGATTCAGATTTCACAGTAATCAAAGTGAAACAACACGCCACGTCACGTCACGGTCCCATTTCCCCAAAGATTGTAAATAATATCGTCAAAAATGACCATACAACAGAGTGTATGCTAATAGCTGGGTGAAGCGATCATTACGCGGCCGCGGCGGCTTTGTGTTGCCGACGCTATTAAAATAATTATATTTGTTCTGTATTTTGAGGAAACTTGCGCACACTATTGATGATATAGTCAGTAATATTTGGTTGTAGTTTCGCAATTGGCATTACACGTGATTCAGGTCTACAGTCACTTGAAACACAGAGACAAAACATGGACCAACCGTTACCAAATTTGGCACGAAATGTATACTTACGATACAAATATGTAAAGGAGAAAATCACAGGAAACAAGTGAAAATTTATAGTAATTTCATAGAAAAAAATCTTTACAATTTTATATTTGTAATTCATTTCATACAAAATAAGTGCATCCCCACCCAAAGTTAAGTTTGTCAACTTTATTCGCTAAAAATGCTAATACTTAGCAAGTGACCACTTGTAATACAAATAAAGAATAATAAACTTTTTTTTTTTACTTTTATAAAAGTTAATCCCTCTACCGTTGACATACAATCCTGGAATTGGAATGGAACAGTCGGTGAGCGAGGCCAACTCGCACTTGTTTGTTTAATAATGATTAGCCACTTAAAAAAAAAATTTCAACTCTATTTTTACTAAACTACTACAGCTAAACTAATTATAATAAATATACCGTAGGAGAATATGTTTTATAAGCGGAATCTTTAGATTACCTATGTACTACGATTTATGTAATTTTGATTGAAAAATGGAATTAAACAATTAATTTGTTAAAGTACAATAAAAGTAACTTATCACATATACTATCTAGTTTCAATAATATTTATGACATTCAAATGATAAAGTTACGGTCAGTCGACAGTGTGCGGTGTCTCTACATAGTGTGACGGCATGACTGGCCGTTTTAATCTTTTGTATTGTCCATACATACATATATTATATATAACAAACAAAAAATACATTTTAATCATGTAAATTACATTTGTTTAGTATTGTATTGTCTAAGAAATAGCCGAAAGGAAGTAATTTTTATTTGTAATTAATTACAAAATTTAGAAATCTATTTGAAGATGTTCAAGTAACCGTCATTAATATTAAAAGTAAATCCTAATCCTAAGTACACATGCGGTTTAAGTTTACAAGAACGTTTTGTCTGTCTATAAGAGTGTGTAGGCGAACCAGAAAGCGTTAGGCGAGCTAGCCAACCAGAAAGAATTTCTGGAAATTCTTACAGGGACGGAAATAACGGAATTTGTATATTTATTTAAAAATCATTTTTTTTCCTTAACGCGAAGCCTCATTTACATACCATCGCTTTCAAACTCCAAAATTAATTTTCCCGACAAATTATATTAAATTAATATCAATGTCAATAAATAATAGGTGAGATATAACATAGTAGCCTGTAATTTAGCGGTAGCGGTAACAATGCTTCGGCGAGTCACGGCGACGCCCCCATTACCGCTTCTTCATCGTTCTGTTTGATGAAAATCGCTAGAAAGTAAACCGTGAATATCTATAAGAATAAGAGCTTTGAAATTTAATTGTATATTCTATTGTGGTATACTATTGTATAAAAGTGTTTTTGCCAAAGTCTGTAATTTAAAAATTGTTTTTTATTATTTTTTTAATAAATCATAAATGATATATCTTGTGTTGACTAAATATTATAATATCCTATTAACACATAAAAATGAAAATTGAAGCCAAGTTCAATTTCAAGTAATAATAAGTGACAACTACGCCAATAATAGTAATGATATTTAAATGGATATTAAGATCAAAAGACAATTCTAAAACTTTCTTAAAAGTAAGATAATTAAATCTCGAGACTCAACTTAGTTATTTATTTACAATTGAATTCTGAAATGATAAATTTAATTTTTATATTATTTTTTTATATATTATAAATTATTCTCGATTAATTTACAAGAAAAAAGGTAATTATTAATTTCATTTATTTCAAAAAAAAAATTTTAAAGACAAAAGAAACACCTCTTACAGTCTCTAATAAAAAAAAACAATTAATTTAAAAAAATAAACCTGATCTATAATTTTTATTGTATTTGCTGATAATGACAATATACCTAATATGCAAAAGCTATATATAATTGATAACTATTTATATTGTTTACTTGTCTAGACAGTTGTAAATTATTTTTTTAATGACGTTAGTTATCTACTCAGGTGATAAGCAATATCACCAACCGAGCAGTCCACAGACATCCGATGGACTTTGAACTTATGTAAGAAATATTTAATATTATTTTCATTTTTTTCTAAAAATTGTTATGGAGAATTTCTATAACAAAGAAATTTTGTAATTTCCTTGAGCTGACTGACTCAACGTAACCGGCCGAAAATGGAAAACAGAGTGTTTTAATATTAACTTCTCTCGGCCTAACGTGTTTTATTTATGCCGTAGATTCGTGGAGTAAAGTGAAGAAGTCGTCGTGACTCGGTGGTTCAGAGGTCCCTGTGAAGTATTTCATATTTTAATTTCTTCGCTCTGCTGTTGAGGCAATTTGATGGAAAGTAGGGAGCGGAGTGTCTTAACACACTCTGCTACCTGCGGGATACAATGTGAAGCTAAAAATAGCTAAAGATATCACTGTATCATGATGTCACTTCAACAGGCTATCACGCTGAAGTTTAATGATACCCAGTTAGCACGTACACTATGCCGTGATAGGCGGCATTGCTTAGATACTGTTTATTTTGTCTCCTGTCACCAAGGGATTTAGATTAGACCTACACAAGTGACTGTATGTGACCATCACGGTTTTGCCGACTGATCTCCTCTTATCAGAACCACAATTTATGGTGTGATGTTTGTTTTTCATAATTTTATTTGTTGTTTTGATATTCTTATATTGTTTTAGATTTGTATCTGGTAAGTCTAAATCAAACATACATATTAGTAGATAGCTATTATATTTACACGTGATTTTATCTTTTTCAAATATTTTGGGTGCTGATTACTTTGGGTAATAAAGGTGTAATTTAATATTAAATACAACTTAAGAATAAATATTTGTATGTCAAAAATACAATTTTTGCATATTTTTTTACTATTTTTTTAACTCTATACGATCTCTAACTGACACAATAATCAAATGACTGCAAAAGATTCTACATATTAAGACTTTAGCCAATAGCTTTTAAGAATTTAACCTACAGCTATTCAGTCGACAATAAATTAAAAATAAAATATAATAAGTCACATTAATAATATTTGCTTAAGCTTTATTTTATAATATTTTGTAAGATCAACAAAGTTTAGTAAGCACAGAAGCTTGTACCTTAAGAGCCTGCCTTAATAGGCGATATCTAAACGAGTACAGAAGTCTCCACGATTGCCCAACGGCAAAATATTTACGATACACCTTGTTAATGAACTGTTAATATGTAATTCATGCAAATCGGTACGTTTGTTTTCCAATAGAGGCTTCTTGATAACGATTCTCGTATGTTCTAAGACAAGAGAGTAAACGATTTAATAAAAATAGGATAAGAATCATAGAATATTATTCTATTTTAGAAATTTTATATATTCATTTGGTGGGAAAGTCAGGGTAAAATTATATAGGCAATAACGTAAAAAAAAAATTTTTCATTACTTTTTTTAACTTAATTAAATATTTTCGATATACTTGTTTGCTTGTCTGGTTCGATAAAATAATCACTAATTATGTTACAATTTTCGCATTAGCACCAAGCTATACAACGCAAAAATGCAGGTATATTTCTGCTTATTAAATGTGAAAGAAAATAAGTAATATCGCTTAAGCCTATGGCTTTCACACACAACCATTTAAGTCCAACACTTGGGTCGAAGGCGTTGTATCAATAATTGTGTCGATTAAAATGCCGGCGCAGAAGTGATGTTTTTCCACTCTAAGTGTATCAGCAGATAGCGGCGCGATAATGAATGTTCGGAGATGGACCGATGTGTCGACAATCCTCTCACACGCCCATACATTTAGATAGCTTGCGCAACAAAATACATTTTCAATTAAATCGTGATTGTTTTAAGTTAATCTTGACTTTTTAAATATTTTAACCTAATATAAGGTCTCTTACTTGTTCTTAATCAAACGTTAATTTCACATATGAAAGAATGATATTTTTAAATTTTACATTATTTTTACTGCCACAAAATTTACTCTCAAATAATTGATATTTTTTGTGATTGTGATTTCTTACTTATATAATACTTTCATCAAAATGATATACTATCTGGAAACCATTGTCTGTGTATGAATTCGTCACGCGTTCACACGAATGCACCCACCAGCGGTACCAGCCCCATATATACGTGTAATATATTAGTAAATAGATAAATAAAATCACAAAAATCAATAAATTACAGGCGACAGTCATTTGGCGGTTAACCGAGGGGCGCGGTGCGGAAGCGAAGGACAATGCTAGCAAATTGAGATGTTACTCCGACACGCATCGACGACGTGCATTGATAATAAATCTTTACTTTGTCGGTGTTTTTGTTGGGGATGCTCATATGTTTGCTAGTTAAATGTCATTCCGCTTTGTGGGGCCTGTGCTTGTTTCTAGTATTATTATGTTTATAAACTTCATATCTATATTTCGTTATTTTTATTAATTCTTTTATTGGATTTGAACTTGACTGGAAACGGTACCGCGTGTCTGGAGTCCGCGCCCGTAGTACCTACTAATATTTATTGTAAAGGACTGAGGGAAAGTAGAAAATATAGTGCTTGATGAAGAGAGAGAGAAGAATAAAAAGGAAATCGAGAAATCTACATTTAATATCACAATATTAGCAAATTACGATAAATTTAATCAATTGAAATATCCCATTAAATATCAACATTTATTTTATCAAAAACACCATACCTAGAATAGCTATTTAACCCTTTCTTTAGACACAGTTTTTTATTTTATGAATTATGTTTTTAAAAGCTAAAAACTAACGTTAGTCACGCTGGCAATGTATACCAACATGTCCCGCAAGGGTGTCACCCCACCGCAACGGCGCGTCGTTACATTTTGAATTATTTTTAATTCATTATTAACAATACATTTCACCCGTTGAACGTGATTCGCCGCCATCTTTTCAACTAAAAGGGTACATAAAATTTTAGTTACGCCATCTTGTTTTGACACGTCTTAATGTGTGCTAATTTAGAACTATGTTGCTGTAACGCTATCGTTTAATCAATAATATTTTTATCTTTTGGTTTTTTTTGATACGCCCTATACATATGCCTTGAGAAAATCTAGTGTCAAGACACTGTCTCTCCCCAATTTTAGGCTGTTTTAGAAATATTACGTATTGAGTAGGGGAAGCCAATTTGAACTTTGAAATAAATAAGTTTTAAACAATCGATTTAATTCTTACTATTACATTTTCCATAAAAAATAATATATTGTTATAAAAATATTACGAGTAACTGAAGCCCTAATTAAGCTTCTTATAAAAACTTATGTTTATTTTGCGGCTACCTGCGTTTCAAAGTTCCTTCTTAATATGAGTATCGAATGGTTCTTATCGAATCTGAGCATTTCCCAAACGGTGTAAGCTATAAAGGTAAGTGCTCTAATCTCGATATTTTGCTCATTATCTCAATGAATATGCATATTTTTATTGAGATATTTTTGTATCAAGAATAACTTATATAAACAACTTAGGTAGGTCTATATAACATTAACACTGTGATTTTTTTCGTAAGATTTTTTTTTACATTTATACTTAAGGTAAAGAGAACCTAGTGTTAAAACACTCCGTTTCCTATTTTCATTGGCATTGAATGGCGAAACAACACTGCATTTTATAAAATTAAGGTATACTAGTGAAAACATTGCATTGAACTCAAAACATTGTGGCTTAATTAGACTCGTCGTTAATACAATCACGTTACTCTAAAATAAAAAAAATATAAAATGAGCCTAATGTTAACATATATTACTACTATATTTATAAATATATTATGGAGCTTTAGAGTTAGTTTGGTTAAACACGTTACCCTAATTAACTATTAACTTTTTTGCTTTAGATAGTTTATGAGGTAGGCTAACTGTCAGTTGTTTATATTCAACCAAGGGGACCAATCCGTATGTACAAACTAGTGTTATAAAAAAACACAAA
>FAPP01041529.1:3237-16048 GCA_001485965.1 Heliconius ismenius | reverse complement strand
TTCCAATTGTATTTTTAAAAAGATGAGTGTTACGACACTTCGTTTCTTTGTTGAGTGGCGGAAGTCAACGCTGCTTTTTGTCATATTACCAGACCAAGGAAATGCACACTACTAAATTAAATATAGGTTAAGGATTCATTTCGTTTTATAAAAAAGTAATGCTTTTTTAACGTTAAAAATGAGTAAAGTTATCAGTAGTTGCAATAATATTAATTAAAGTATACATATAATATGTAATTATAAAATGTTATATGTTGAATGTGGGTGTGAATTAAAGATAGATATCCGACAACGATTTGTCATTGCAACAGAGTAATCTTATTATGACTCATATTACATCTATAATTTTTGCATAAACTGAACTGTGAAAAAACATGTCTCCTGTTCACATAACAAGTTTTGATTCATATTAAAAAATAAATAAAAAAAACATGTCCAACTACAAATCTTACAATTACTATTAATAAAACTGGTTAGGTCATTTTATTTAGAATCAACTAATCTTCCAAAACGAAATTTTAATAAACGCAACAAGTAGGACATAAGAGAGACTCTTTATTTTACATATACTATCTACCTTATTGTTATATTAAGAATAATTGTTTATATTATTATACTATATTTTATTAACTCTATTAACATTTAACATTTCGATTACAATTTCAATTAAAAATGGCCACTGTTATTCAATTTTTAGTTTTTTACTGTGGTAAACCCTCACTGTCGTTAAATTCATATCTAGAAAGCTCTATACATTCAGCTTCAATATATGTAGTACGATTAACTCTCTAGTCGTAGAATCTAAATGATCTTTAGCAATCTAAACTAATGGAGGTGTTTATTCTTAGAGCCATTAGGTCAAGGCACCTGTCTGCACTCACTACGTCTTACTGAAATTACTATATGTTACATATATCGTGATCAAATTATTAAATAAAACAATTTTCTTATAAGTAAACCGTAAAAAATATGAAGAAAGTTTATATTAGCTACGAATTTCTAATTGGTTGCTTGTATTCAAATCATTTTTCTCCTTTTCAGGTGTAAAATTGGTATCCATTGGTGCCGAAGAAATCGTTGATGGCAACCTTAAGATGACACTCGGCATGATCTGGACTATTATTCTGAGATTCGCCATCCAAGATATCTCAGTTGAAGAAATGACCGCTAAGGTATATTACAATGAACTTAAAATTTGCTTAATGACTCAATATTCTTAAAAACTTTCAAATATTAAAAAAAATAATTTAATTTTGACTCATTTCAACTCAAAATATCTAAGGCACATATGACTCAATAGTTATTTCATTTTACAGGAAGGTCTACTTCTCTGGTGCCAGCGTAAGACAGCACCATACAAGAACGTGAACGTTCAGAACTTCCATCTTTCCTTCAAGGACGGTTTGGCGTTCTGCGCTCTCATTCACAGGCACAGACCAGACCTAATCGATTACAGCAAACTCTCTAAGGACAACCCTCTGGAGAACTTAAACACCGCTTTCGATGTCGCCGAGAAATACCTCGATATCCCTCGCATGTTGGACCCCGACGGTAAGAATTTTGGGCTAGCTTATTATATTGTGAGATTTTATTTAATTTCTTTCAAAAATTTCAAATAGATCAATAATTATACTTTTCTCCATTTGTCTAGGATAGCAATTTCAAATTATAATAATCCTAAATACATTTGTTTATAAACATTTGACTTTCAATTATAATATATCAGTAAATTAATTAATTAATTATAATATATCAGTTAATTAGCAAAACGACAACAAATTCAATGTGCATTTGGAAACTGATATTGAAAAAAATGTAAACAATGAATCACAGTTATAGTGTAATTACAGACCTTATAAACACGCCAAAGCCGGACGAACGCGCCATTATGACCTATGTGTCATGTTACTACCACGCTTTCCAAGGCGCGCAACAGGTATAAAAAAACAAAATGGCCGCCACGATACGTTACCCCGAGCCCTAACGCCTTTGTGTTACTTATATATATATATATGTTTGGTACTTATAGCATGCTCCGAATGTTAGCAGTGTTCTGTAGGGGATATGTATTGGTAATGGGAGCTCTATGAATAGGGCAAATGTGCGAAGTAATCGCAACTGTTTCTATCTGTCGCTTTACGCTTACGCTTGTCCATACAAAAACTTATTGGCTTTATAGTTTTAATATACGAATCATTCAATTTATTACTTATTACATACAAAATTCCTTCATTCGAACGGACGACCGTTTGGTGATTATTCCATTTTTCAAGCTCCCATAACCATCCTCCTCTACGTGTTCTACCAATTTCATATTGTTGACAATTTAATTTAATTTAATTATACATACATAAATCTATTTAGATACTACTTTTATATTATTACTTGTCGCAGTTGAATAATTTATATTTTAAGTAACATTATTGTAGCTTAATTTCGTAATTAACTTTATGATAACTTAAACAAAAATCGAAGTTCTGGGATGTTTGTATTCGTCTTTGCTTTCCTCATTTTTATACAATTTAATGTGCAACAATAAAAACTACCTATCTATTAAGACATATATGTTATATATGTATATCTTGATAATATATCAATAACAACATACATACATAATATACAATTTATCTACAGCAAGAGCATATAATGCACCTAGTTTGATAATAATGATTTTAAAATATAAAAATAAATTCTACAATTACTATCGTCACGATTTTGCTTATATCAAATCAATAATATTGATAAGGCATCAAGGCTAATAATATCCTGATAAGAAATTGTTTAGTTCTTCTCAGCAGTAGGGATGATACATTGACAATCTAATTTTAATTAAGTATATCAGTTACATAATTCACTAAGCAAACCGACAATATATATTAATAAATCATAATTATTTATTTAAATGTAAACTTAAATTACATCTTTAAAAGATAATTCAATGAGAATTTATTAACACATAAATACATACAAAAACCACTACAAAATGCAAACATCCCCTACATATATATAGTATAAACCGCATGAACTAACCCCGTGTCGCTTGCGCGCTAGATCTCCAGAACACGGCGATGCCGGACGAGCGCGCCGTTATGACCTACGTATCTTCATACTACCATTGCTTCTCTGGCGCGCAGAAGGTTCGTTCCTTACCTGTGCTTTTTTATGTTTTGTATTGTTTTTTTTATTATTTTTTAATATAAAACACCAATCTACACTTTCAAATTGTTAAAATACAAAATTACTTCCAAATACACATAACGTGAACGGATGGATTAAATTTAATTTCATATGTTTATTTAGTTCATCCAACTTATAATGATATTATTTTAATTCTATACAAGATAGTTATTGTAGTTTTCACTAAATATTATACAGAACTTCAGTAAATTATTTAATTTAAAAATGTAATAAACCTTTATTATAATACACTTAATATAATTATATTTATATTTACTTATACACTTTACAAATAACTTATAAACATGCGTATAATAAAAATACAACAATTTAAACCTTTTCTGTGCTGTTTAACAGGCTGAAACTGCCGCCAACCGCATTTGCAAAGTTCTCAAAGTCAACCAGGAGAACGAACGCCTTATGGAAGAGTACGAACGTCTCGCCAGCGACGTAAGAATCACCATTTTTTTGTATTATATAATAGAAATATAATTATATAATAGAAATATAAGCATCTTGGCATATATGAGTATGTAAATGTGTAAAATTTATTTATTACTCAATGATTGACAGTACAGATGATTGTAATTTTAAATTTGTTGTATCAGTTAAACCAAAATTAGGATTTATATATATACAATAGGATTTTCTGAAATATATAATATTATAAGAGGACATGGAAGGAAAGCATCATAAAGTCTACCCAAATAAGATTTTAAGTAATGACTAATATACTAGTATGTAATGTTTATTTCCTTTTATATTTACATGTAGTTATTGGACTGGATCCGGCGCACAATGCCGTGGCTCAACAGCCGCCAAACCGACAACTCTCTTGCCGGTTGCCAGAAGAAACTCGAGGACTACCGTACTTACAGGTATATATCTACATATATCTGAATACAGAGAAAGTTTATATACTTTGGTACCTTTCAACAAAAAAGTTAATTATTAAAATAGTAAATCCTGAAATTTGGGTGGCGAAAATTCAGATATGTGCAATGTTGTCGTTTCTCTTATTAGTGCCATGACAATATGTTACTAGTAGAATTAAAATAATGCCCAATCTGGTTAAAGAAGAAAAAGTATAAAATTTTCTTATAATTAGATACCCATCCTGTCAAACTCAAGAATATGTGGTAATAAAAGAAATAATTAAAACAATACCTATTTATATTTTTTCAGGCGTAAACACAAGCCACCACGTGTAGAACAGAAGGCCAAACTTGAGACCAACTTTAACACTCTACAAACTAAACTGCGCCTCAGCAACCGCCCCGCCTATATGCCCACTGAAGGCAAGATGGTTTCTGTAAGTATTATACATTTAGTTTTATAAAAATCAGGGTAAAAATCAGCAGGGTAGGCAGAGGGAACCTAGTGTTTCCGTTCCCCACTTTCTGCCGAATTCTGGAGTTATTGAGTGTTGAATGGCAGAACTCATCACCGACACCAGAGCGAAGAAATGGAAATATAAATTTAAATAAACATTTCATCTCCTCGAGTCAATCAATTTATCTATAAAGTAAAACTTAAAGAAGTTTTACTTCAAAGATAAATTGATTTTAAAAAGAAAGTAAATGTATTACTTTCTTTTATTTATTTTACTTAGGACATCGCCCAAGCATGGAAGGGTCTTGAAATCGCCGAAAAGGCATTCGAAGAATGGCTCTTGAGCGAGATGATGCGTCTTGAGCGTCTCGAATATCTTGCTCAGAAGTTCAAGCACAAGGCCGACATCCACGAAGACTGGACCAGAGGTAAATAAAACTATTACTAATTGAAATTTTAAAAAGTCTGGCTCGATTGACCAAAATAATGATGAAAGGTGTGGGCGGAGAATGGCTTATTTTAATTTCCTCTTTCTGGGTTCAAGATTTCGCGTGGCGTTAAGTTCAACAACTCAAAAAAGATTTATGCGTGGGTGACAGTGTCTTAACACTGATCTCGCCGGCTACTTTGCCATATGCGAGATACAGCATGATGCTAAAAAACCTTATTTTTAAACAAACACTTATAAATCAAACCCAATACTAAATTCCACAGGAAAAGAAGAAATGCTTCAATCGCAAGACTACAGGCAGTGCAAGTTGTACGACATCAAGGCTCTGAAGAAGAAGCACGAGGCGTTCGAGTCCGATCTCGCCGCGCACCAGGACCGCGTGGAACAGATCGCGGCCATTGCACAGGAGTTGAAGTATGTTTATTTTATTTAAATAATTTATTTATTTTTGTTATAACTACCATATCCTATTAAATAAATATATAATATTTTATAGTCAAAATTCGATACTCCGGTGCTACTAGGTTTTTCCATTTTGTCCTAATTTGTTTTGTCTGTGACGAAGATCTTAAATCAGACCTGAGGATTGACTAGAAAATTGTAAGAGCCGTTTTTGATTTCATTTTTTAATTTCGTACTTCCTCAGCACACTAGAGTACCACGAGGTAGCCAGCGTGAACGCGCGCTGCCAGCGCATCTGCGGGCAGTGGGACCGGCTGGGCGCGCTCACGCAGCGTCGCCGCGCTGCTCTCGACGACGCCGAGCGCGTACTCGAGCAGATCGACCTGCTGCACCTCGAGTTCGCGAAGCGCGCCGCGCCCTTCAACAACTGGTAACTGACTAATAGATATTGATGAGTGGCGAAGCTAAACGCTGCCCTTTGTCCTAGTAGTTATAGTCGGTACACTGTGCCTCTGCGAGACGACCGCCTAAGTGTAAACTAAATATTTTATTTCATTATTTTATTTACCATGGACTATGCCGATGGCTGTTTCTGCTTTTTACATCTGTTTTCTGTGCTAAGCAATTTGAGGCGATTGGATAACATTTGTGATGACCTGGTATTAAAAATTATTTATTAAGTCGATCTTTTAATTAATAACAAGCAACTCCTCTATTCCAATCAGGCTGGACGGCACCCGCGAGGACCTGGTAGATATGTTCATCGTCCACACAATCGAAGAGATCTCCGGCCTGATGGACGCCCACGCGCGTTTCAAGGCCACTCTGGGAGAAGCTGATAAGGAATACCAAGCGATTGTGAACTTAGTACACCAGGTGGAAGCCACTGTGAAGCAGCACCAGATTCCTGGCGGCTTGGAGAACCCATACACCGCTCTTACTGCTCATGTTAGTAACAATTTTTTGTATATTAAACACTATTTTATACATTTTATTGTACATACTGATTTTAGTTTTAAATATATTTTCTATAAATATTTTTTTAGAAACAAGTTGTATAAAAAATGAAGATTGAGATGATTAGTCCATTACCATTTATTTCTATGTATACAGAGACACATTGTTAGCGATAGAAAATATAACTACTCATTAAATATAAATCAATATCATACTTTAGTATAGCTTACCTCTACAATGTAACTAAGCCCGTACTTATATTACCAAGTAATACAAATATTACATAATTATGATCACCAGGAACTCAACCGCAAATGGTCGGACGTGCGTCAACTAGTCCCGCAGCGCGACGCCACGCTGGCGGCCGAGCTACGCAAGCAGCAGAACAACGAGACCCTGAGACGCCAGTTCGCGGAGAAGGCCAACGCCGTCGGGCCCTGGATCGAGAGGCAGATGGACGCCGTCACCGCCATCGGCATGGGACTGCAGGTATACTTATATATTATATACTGTAACAACACAAACAGCCCGATATGTGATTATTGAAAGACTAACATATCTTATTACTTAATTATTAGAAACTGAATTGATATTTCTTTCATTCACGTCTTTTGCAATTTGCACAGAAGAACACATAAGAAAAAAATATTTGAAAAAAAATTCCTTTCACAACCAATATTTTCATTGAAATTAACATTGATATCCTAAAATTAAACTTAAGGCAAGAATTATTTTTAATAGAAATGTCAAATTATAAAAAACAGCAGGGTAGGACTTGGTATTAAGACACTCCATTCCTCGTTCCTTTCCATAGAATTTTTGAATCGTTGTATGTTGAGATGGCGTGACTCAACACAGCGCTTTGTCTTGTCTACTTTATCATGATTTTAAATCAAATTTACAGGGCTCGCTAGAAGACCAGCTGCACAGGCTGAAGGAGTACGAAGCCGGAGTATACGCGTACAAACCACACATTGAAGAGCTAGAACGTATCCACCAAGCTGTACAGGAGGGCATGATCTTTGAGAACAGGTTTGTGTCTTGTATTTTAAATCTAATTTTATAAAGTGATTACACTTTATAAAGTTAGATATTATAAAAGGAATAGAAGAGAATACAAAAAAATAGAGATTATAAAAAGTTTTCTTTATAGAATCTTAAAAAACTATATTTTGATTTATAACTATAACAAAACCCAAATACAGTGGAACTAGTAAAAGACACGACAGTGTCAAACTGAGTTTAAAAACTAAAAAGTGAAAAAGTATCTCAATACTATATCCGAATCTGCTTATCTTAAAATAAACAAAAAAAACATACATATTTCGCACTATAAATATCCCCATTACCGCAGGTATTCTCAATACACAATGGAGACACTCCGCGTCGGCTGGGAACAACTGCTAACGTCCATCAATCGCACCATCAACGAGGTCGAGAACCAAATCCTCACACGCGACTCTAAGGGCATCACGCAAGAACAGCTGACAGAGTTCCGCGCTTCGTTCAACCACTTTGATAAGAATCGTACTGGTATGTTTATTTAATGAGACTATAGAGTTTACAGTGCGGTTGGCGAGTAGTGGCCGTTATGAAATTGTAGATGGCTGATTTGATTTTAGATTTTTTTATGAACCGACAAGTACTTTATGAATTATCAGAGATACACGCCAACACTTGAACATAATACATATTTTAGATGCCTACATAAGGATGCCCCAACCTACACTGCACAAATATCCCGCGAGCCCGATCACTACACTAAAGTACAGGAGGACGCGATGTCAAGGATCATTTACCGTGTCTGTCTTCACAACACTCAAACTATTTGTCGGGCTATACTTTTGATTATTTCCTTCTCGAGTGAACAATGCGCAAAAGTTCAGAAAGCCTTAAGAGTATTCTTGTTATATCTGTTTTTATTCGTTTTATATTTACATATGTTTCGTAAGTTCCTTTTAGTAAGTCATACTAAAGCAAAACAAAATTTCAAAACAGGTCGTCTAGCACCAGAAGAGCTGAAGTCCTGCTTAGTGTCTCTCGGCTACAGCATCGGTAAAGATCGTCAAGGGGAACTCGACTTCCAACGTATTCTGGCCGTTGTTGATCCTAATAATACTGGTAATGTTACTACTATTAATAATTATTTTTCTGGAAGCTAAGAGAAACTAGTGTTAAGTAACTAATATAAAATACTAAAAAATAAAAAATGAACTGAATCATGAAAATACTTTTAATATATATAATAATTTTCAAAACATTAAACTTTATAACTCCTTACACATATATGTATCTGATTGTATCATAATTGTGAATAAACACTTAGTCATTATTTTTGTATAAGATTCTATAATAATTTATATTACTTATCTAAGACATAATTATAATGGAAATATTATAACTATCATTACAATCAGAACCATTGTAGAATATAGGGTAACTAGGTGTTAAGATGTTGAGTGGCGGAACTCAACGCCGCCTTAAGTTTTTACTATAATGAGGAAGCTAATAATTCATTCCGCGAGTAGGAGTCGAACGCACATCCGTGTTTATAGTCCGACAATGTTATTTTCAGAATTAAAAACCTCAACATTTTTAATATAAATAAAAGGAAAATATCCTAAACAAAACTGACTAAATCCCCAGGTTACGTCTCATTCGATGCTTTCCTCGACTTCATGACCCGGGAGTCCACCGACACCGATACTGCTGAACAGGTCATCGACAGCTTCAGGATCTTAGCTGGCGATAAGGTATTGAAATTCATTTACTTATATCCTTCTGTGTTCATATTTAAATATTGATTTCCTCTCAAATGACTGATTGCAGGAAATAAACCAAGAAAAACATAATTTAATTCAAACAAAAATATCAATATTAATCATATCTTATATGAACAATAAATAAAAAATTAATTGCTTCGACACCAGAGCGAAGAAATAAAAAAAATATAAATATATATTTCATTTCCTCGAGTAGAGATCGAAATAAAGAATATTTTCCAGCAAACATAAAATAAATAATTTATATATCTTTCCCCCCAGCCCTACATAACTGCGGACGAGCTGCGTCGCGAGCTGCCACCGGACCAGGCGGAGTACTGCGTGGCGCGCATGCCGCCCTACCGCGGGCCCAACGCGCCGCCCCACGCGCTCGACTACATGGCCTTCTCTACCGCGCTCTATGGGGAGACCGACCTCTAAGTACGTAGCTCTAAGGGGGGACCGATCGCTGGGTACACGTTATACCCATAAATCATCACCCATCACCATATATATACTTACAACATACACCTGTTTTTATCTACTACTAGACGCAAGCTGCTAGTGGCACTCCGATAATGACGTACCTACCAAATAAATTGTAGATATTTTTGTTATATCAAAATAAATGTTTATCTTTTTCTCACTTTTCATATAAAAATGTCCAACAATCAGCAGAACTCTTATCAAACTACACAGAAATACCACATGTATTTCTAGTATTACATATAAAAAGGAGAGTACATACAATTTGAATCCACAACCTATATAATTCTACTGCACTATATATAAGCAGTATATAGCCACCTTATAATAGAACAATTGAACCTAATAATAAAATAACAAATATTTTGGCAAATTCCCAACGTAATGTTATTGTCTTGTGCCAAAATTCGTAGGCATAAATATATTTAAATATAAATATAGCTATATCCCTAACTAACTATGAAAACAAAAGTAAATTCCATTCTGCTTATATATTCAAATAGGAAATAGGAGTTGTTGGAAACTATTAACTCTCCCCTATATCTATCTGTTTGTTGTATTTCATATTAATTGTAATCCATGCACTGTCTCTGAATCACTCAGTCTCAAAAGTATTTAACATATGTTTTATGGATTATAGAAACCCAAAAAAATCTACTAAAAATCGACTAACAATATATTTATATAAATACAGGTCAATCAGTCACCATCGGACATCATCAGTCATCATCAGACTCGGCGAGGCTTAGCGCAACGTAGAGGGAACACTCTGATATAATAACACAAAAATTATTTGCTTACTTTGACCTCATTTCGCCCTAACCAGGTCAATTTAACGCAAAACAATTTTTGTGCCAATTTAGACTTTACAGTTCTGTATTAAAAAAATGTGCAATCTTAAAACCAAAAATGCCATTAACTTTCCTACCACTTTACCCATTTTTGGCTCAAATCAGAAGGAATATGTGTATTTTAACTATAACTATACTATTTATATATTAGAGTTAGGATTTTTTTATCTTTGTATGAAATTATGGGGAAAGTCACAAATTGATTATTTAGTAAGTTAAAGATGGTGCTAATGTTAGACTCGGCTAATGTGTGACACCAATATGAGACTCGTTCACATTGTAAGAATGTTTTTTTTTTATATTTTATTTATTTATTAAGCAAACATTATTTATACAAGTTTGATTTTTTTTTAATTACTGCCATTAGTAATTAATGTACTTTGGTAGGGACATTTAACATATTATAGTATAATATGTAAGAACACAAATGCAGGGAAGTGTCACACAAATTATTTATTGTCATAAAACGCCATAACTTGCCTGCATCTATTTATTTATCATCTGAATATCATTTTTGTATGATAATCGTTTGTAAGAGTATTTTAGTATGAGTACTCTAAATAAATGATCTGCCATATCTTTTTTGTCTTTTAATATTGACTGTGTTGTTAAATCAACCAATTTTACTATGGAGGAAGCAGCGGTATGTAGATTAAGAATGAATTATGTGCCCAAAAAGTATACTAACTCGAATGTACAGCTAATTTAATAAAGAGCTCTTAAACAATTGTTTCTTTTATTTACTTTTGGAATACATTATATTTATATTTGTGTCATACAAGTCTAAACAAGATCTATAATCACAATATTAAAAATTACAACCAAAATTGATGACATTGTTATAGTGGAAACATGGTGCGGTTGTGGATATTTTTCTAATATCCCCTGTCTGGTATATAGACTATGGTTTTGACTTTAGCCCCTATTGTATACTATATGCAATGAATTTGGGCAGAGAGCAAAAAACTGAGAATGTGACGAGTGAAATTTATATAATAAACATAATTGGCAAAAAAATATGTTTCATAATCTATTTCATATTTACACAATGCTAGTTGCTTAAGACATTATATGGCAATACAAGTGTGTATTGTATATTTTGTTTATAAATAAATAATAACTACAATTCAAATGCTCAAACAATATGATATATTGGTTTTCAATTGGGTAAATAAGCTATAAATTAAAATATTGTGCATAAAATTTAATTCTCACTCAGAGGAATAAATTATTATCATTTCTTCGCTGTGGTAACAGAACAAAGCTCAGCATTAAGTTCCATTTTTTGTCTTGTTACCAGGTTGAATGAACAAAACCTATATTATAAGAAACAATGATACATTAAGAGTCAACAACAATTTTAAATAATGTAAATATGCCAAATACAATTATTGTAATAAATCTATTTCAGACCAAATTTGACTTAAACCATTCCTATAAAGCCTAACACAAAATTTACTTTATAATTGAATCATTACCATGACTTAAAATTACTTGCTCTCTTCCTTTTTTGTTTCTTCTGCTGTCAATAAAGCACTTTTGATACCAACTTTTTTTAATTCTTCAACAAGCTCTCCTGACTGGTGCATTTGCAGCATTATGTCACAACCACCAACAAATTCTCCATTGATAAAAACTTGTGGAATAGTAGGCCAATTTGAATATTCTTTAATACCTACAAAAACAACATGTAGCTTATGAAATAAAAACACAAGTAAAACACTATATTTATTATATCAATATACCTATTAAGTAAATAAAAAAGTACAAATGTGAGTTGGAAAATTATTATTGCTAGTAGTAGAATAAAGGAAGATTAACATAAAATCACGTTATTATATAATTTCATTGGGATATACCAACCTTGCCTAAGGTTTTCATCAGATAAGACATCATGACTTTCATATGGTACAGCGTGCATTCTCATTATTTGTACCACAGCATTACTAAATCCACAGCGAGGCGCGTCTGGTATGCCTTTCATGAAAACAACTACTTTATTGTTTTTAACAATTTTGTCAATTTTTTCATTTACAGCCGCATCGGCAAACAATCGAGCAGATAATTTGAAAGTTGTACTACAAAATGGCACTAAGTTTCTTCTTAATAAAGTATTCATTTTTTAACAAAAGTAATATCTAGAATTCTAAATTGTTAATTATGCCAATTTTATCCTAAAATTTCATGAAATTGAATAATTCAAGCTGTCAAACAGTTGACAATGACAGTATAAAATTTTAGTAAATGGCCATACTATAGATCATAATTTAATGTTAGAAAACGTATTTTTATCGTGTTTATTTTAAAAACGTTAACCGCTTGGTTAACGTTTTTAAAATAAACGCGATAAAAATACATACCGTCTATATGTTTCCAACATACTCGGATAGAGG
>FAPP01041378.1:2274-15684 GCA_001485965.1 Heliconius ismenius | reverse complement strand
TCAGGCCATGACACGTAGCACAACACACAGGCACAATAGACTATGTATAAAATCCTTTTAAACATCAGTTAACTATAATAATACAACTAATATCTAAATAATGTATTTTCTTTAAAAAAAAAATTGAATGCCGAATGACCAGAATGCCTATTGAATATACTTTATAGCAGTTGGCACAGCTTAATGAGATATTTAACTAAACCATCTTAACCAACCAGTATGATGCTGAAATAATATTTAACAAGAAGACTATCACCATTATAATCATTTTGTACTGGATTCTGGGATATATGATAAATAAAGAGGTTTGATATTATTAATAATTTAGTTTTAGAAACATTCTCCTATAAACATTATACTAAAATAATACAATAATTTGAAATAAGGCCAAGGAAATGAATGAAAATAAGTGTAACATTGATCTATTTTTTAACTATTATTATAGACAAATCAAATCATTATTAGATGTATATAATCTATGGCGCGGCTGGAGTTTTGAAAGCCACAAGTCATTATAAAAAATAAATGTCACAAAGAGCAATAACTATAAAAGGCTATAAATGATATCCACATAGTACTTTCATATTCATTCACCATCCACCCTCTTTATCAACTCAGCAGGTACTTTCCGAGTGAGTTACGTTTTTAATGTTCTGCAATTGTATAACACATTTGTATGTATAATATTCAGACATGCATCGATAAAGGTGATATGTTGCAAAATTAGATTTTCTAAATTACTTATAGACTTCAAAATATAGTTAAAACATTAAATAAATTAAATTATTATGTAGTTTTGTTTTGTTTGAAATCAGACTAAAATTGTTATAAAGAATATTTCTCAAAAAATTAGCTAAAATTGCGGGATTTATATAGTTTTTTGTTCTCTTGTAATATTAATTCTTGCATACAGCTGCGAGAATCTAAAAATGTGTTGTATTACCTTCATTCATGCATGTTTTCAATTAAGTTTTAACAAAACTGCATATTTGTAGAAAAATATACTATTATCATCGCTACTGGACTTTACTATAATAACTTATATTTTATTATATAATAATGCAATTTCTCGATTTTCTTATTGGTAAGTATGAATATAATATAAACAAAATGGAGCAGTTTTGATTCTGTGAATGTATAAATGTAATAACAACTTTTAAATAACACATTCTATATATAAAATGCAAATCTGTTTAGCTCGATTAAAATGAACTTTAAGTCTTTGAAAAAGCAATAGTATTGTGAATATAAAATTATTTTTATTCGAAATTGAAAATTGTTTAGAAGAAAGAATAAACGAGAAACACAAATAGTAATCATATTATGATTTTAGATTTTAACTATTTACATATCATTATCAAGAAACAAAGATAATGAATGAATGAAACATGCACTCATAAAATGAACGAAAAAAACATGAGTGTTATACTCATCAAATATATACATATATAACATACAAGTATAACCTAGCAAGTACATTAAAAAAGGCATTATTATAGGCGAGTCCAGTAGCTTTGCATATAGTATGTGTGTACAGGGAGGCGGGTGCTATAAAGGGGGCGGCGGCGCAGGAACCTCGACTCAGTTGTATATCTTGATGGCCTTCTCCAGGTAGTTGACGCGCGAGCGCTTGGGCGTCTTGTTGATGTGCTCGAGCCCGAGCCAGGGCCGCCCCGTCGCGTCTGGAAGGGACAGATCTTTATTAAATTTTAGCACCATTCCCATTTGATGTGGAAACAATGCCACATATAATGGGTTTGTGAGTTAAACAGTGTAAATTCAGTTGTTATGTTTGAAATTCAAAAACAAAATATTTTAGAATATGTATAGAAATTCGAACTTGCATCTTTTGGAATCTGTTTTAAGCTTAGAATTCAGCTATGTTCAAATATTTATACATCTTTATGTATTCTTCTTCTATTCTTATCTCTATTTAAGAATACATAAAGATTTTTTAGAAAATTCACTTAAAAATATTAAAATCCAAATTTAAATTCACATGTTCACACTTCAAATTCATTCAAATAAAATAAAAAAATATTAAATATGGTTAACATTTACTTAATATTTTAAACAGTTTAATTAATACTTTATTAAAATAATAAGTCTAAGCAATAAATTATATTGTTATAAAAGGAATATGTTAGTTTTAAACCAGCGAATTTGAATGAAAAGTATGAATTTGGAGTTATTAAATTACTTACAAAATTTGTTTCATTCTAATTCTTTGTGTATACGAAATTACAATTCAATATCAATAAGCTTTACAATACATTTTATATAGAAACAATAAACATTTTACATAATGGCATGGCATAGATGATGTCTATAAAATTGTGTAACACTCACTTGTATTGCTATTTGGCCTGAAGTCAAATATATTAATTGTTGCCCCTTCACTTATATAATTAGGTCTGCCATTTGTAACTATAGCAAAGTTGTACTGAAATAAAAATAAAGTTATTATTCTCCTGTCAGTAATGGTTCTTTATTTTATACTACAAATATGGTCGTAGTCGGACGCCGTCGTGGCTCAGCGGCAATTGCGACGGTTACAAGTTCAAATCCCACTCGAGAAATGAATTATGTTCATTTCCTTGTTTTCGTATAGAAGGAAAACGCGACGTCGCCACGCCTGAGTTCCGCCAGTCTATATGCTGGGTATAGAAAGAAATCGAAGGATTCTAGACAAATTATCGAAAGGAAAAAATCGAAATATTTTTATTGCTGTTTTGAACTATTAACAAAAGTAAAAAAAAACGCATGAATAAGTCATTACAACTATACTTTTTAGTAGTTTAAAAAAGCGATAAAAATATGAGTTCTCGCTTTCGATGCTCTAGGCACCGTCGAAATATGTCATATTCTATATAATTCGTCAAAGAATTGTATAGAATTATTGTAGCTTACCTTTTCCCATTCTTTATCGGGTATGTCCAGTTTCTTCTGCAAGCGGTCCTTGAAGGCTTGGAAGGGTTCGTGGTGTTTAACACGCGCGAAAAACGGGATGCCAAATGTAGAGTACACTTGTTTGTGGAAATGCGCACACGGTACCAACATCTCATCCTCCTGCAAAATATGCAATCATATAACTTTTTTACCTATTCATTATTATAAAAATGGGCCATATATTCATTATTATAAAATTATCTATTAATTAATAAATTCAAAATAGGCAACAAATTTCTATAGCTTTCCTGCAAATTGACTTCATCCCTAGGTATTTCTTCTATTCTGTATAGTCGTGGAGGTGATATGGTAACCTGGTCGAGCGTCAACTCTGGATCGGGTCCTTGTAATACTTTGTGACACGAAAGCTCAACAATACGTAATCTGAAACATGTACATATGATAGCCATATAGATGGAGTAGGTAAAAACTATTCATCTAATTCAGTATGATTACACAATTGTCTTTTTTTTCAGCTTCGTGAACTTAACGCCGCGTGTTTTTCCTTCCATACAAGAGCAAAGAAACAAAATATTAAACATTTCATTTCTTTATATTCTAGCACAAGATTGTTCCTGCCCATCTATAATATGTAAAAATGAATAAATATACAAGAAATATATATATAATTACCTGCCAGAACCTTCAGGGGACAATTCAACAACTTTTGCAGCTTCTTCCAAGATATCAGCTACCTTCCCGCCTTTGTTAGGATATAAAATTAATTCTTTATCTTCTTTATAATTTGGGCCAACCTATGAGGCAATTACAAAATTACTTTAGGAAATTAAGTATATGTATAAAAATCATGGATTCTTTTATTGTATACTTCTATTATGTTCATTTAACAACTTAAACATTTGTCTTGGTCGAGCGTAGTGGGATAGTAGTGGGTTCGATTACCACTTGAGGCAAAAAATTAATTTCATTTCGTCTCCCTGATAAGGAAACAAAGCACAGTTTTTTCCAAAAACAACATTAAATTCTCTCTGAGTACCTCTGAGTGCTACATACGGGATAAAGTGTGAAACTAAAAAAACAACCTTATTTTTTTTATTCAAAAATATATCTTACCCATAAGCATTTAAACTGTTTTTTGTTGTCTAATTCATTAACTTTAATAGATAAAATCTGGTAAAACAATTTTTTAGGGCACTTTGGTTTACAGTACACTAACAAATCCTTAAGTATTCCATCATAAGAGTATCTGAGCGGCGGTCCGGGAGTGTCTTTGTAACTGAAAACGAAATTAGACAATGTCATTCAAGTATGTAAATAAAATTATATTTACTGCCAAGTAAATAGGGAAATACATATAATTAAAAAATATATATATAAAATTAATGCTAAGCTAGTCGTGGCACGGGGGCACATGTGTGTGACTGTAAACTCAACTGGTTAAGGGTTCAATCACCACTCGAGGAAATAAAATTATTATACAAAATTTATATTGTCGAAGCAAGATGTGGCGTCGAATTCCGCCACTCAACATGCAATGCCTCTTGAATTTGGAGAAAAATAATAATTAATAACCGCCTTCGTTGCGCATTTGCACAAGCGTTCAACTGTAAGCGCGACGTTTGTGGATTCAATTCCCACTTGGGGAAATTAAATATTTAACATTTTTATTTTTTCCTCGCTCTGATAACGCTCCAACGTGCAACACCTAATGTCTCAAGAATTCAGCAGAAATTCGAGAACGGAAGTCAATGAGGACTGCAGTGTATTAACATTATTGTGCTATGATGCGGGATAATGAATGAAGATTATATATATATTAACAAAATAAAGATTTCTTACTTTTGACATTTGAAAAACTGTATTAAAAATGGGTCTACATTGAGTCTTTGCCCAACAGCACGAGACATTTGATCATAACGCATTTGCATCGACAACTCCATTGTAAATCTGTGAAGAAACAAATTAAGTATTAATCACGATTATGTTTATTATTTGAGGCCAGTCGTGGAGCAGAAGCACAAAGTGTGACTGTAAACACAACAGGTTGTTGATTCGATTTGCATTCGAGGAAATGAAATATTTAATATTTTCATATCCTTGATCTGGTGATAAAGCAAAGCGCGGCGTTGAGTTCCGCCACTTTCCACGCGTATATAACGAGACAATGAAAAGTGGACTTTTATGAAAATGCTACCAATATAAGGGTAAACGATTGTGGCGCAGTAAGGTGTTTGAAAGTTTATAGAAGGTTGTGGAATTTCATTCGGAAAAAAAAAAAAAACTTATGATAGAAACGTAACATCAAATCTGCGCATCTACAGCTAACTTTACGACGGCCACGACTCTTCAACCGTACTGCCATATTGTACATACCCGTTATCATTAGGCAGGGTCTTGTCAACGAACTGGACCTCCACCTTATAGAAGATGTACTTGAAGTAGTCCTGGCAAGTTGGCAGCTCCAGCTCCTCATGGCGGTTGTCGGCGCGCTCGAACACGATGATGTCGCCGTCCATCAGCTCGTCCAATACCTGGCCGCGTGCACACGACTCAACCCGAGGGGTGGACGGTACGTGTGTGTGTGCGTGCGTGCATATACATACACACACACAAGCACACGTCACCCCTCTCCCGACATTTTTTAATTCTTAATATATATTTAACGCTGTATCGCGCACATAGCTGGGTAGGCTTAGGGAACCTAGTGTTAAGACACTCACCCCACTTTCCGCCGAATTCTGGAAGCATTGCGTGTTAAGTGATGGAACTTAACGCTGCGCTGTTGCCTCGGCACCAGAGAGAATAAATGAAAATATAAATTGCACTTGCGCCACGACTGGCTTCTCACTGATTTTGACATTGACATTTTGACTTGACTTATATTTATTTGTTGTATACGAAAAATTATAATACATTTGATTTATATTGTGGTAGTGGATTTTGATTAAAATACTGAATTAAAACAATATTATTTATAAATAACATAATAAAATAAATATGAACATAAATAATTCGAAAAATAGTTATAATATAAAACACAAACAATCAGCATACCTGAGCCCTCAAGTTTGGTTAGCTAAAAACTAACAACAATTTATACATGTAGCCAATACAAAATCAATGTTATGTTACTAAACATAACATTGGCATCTACTTTGGCATATTGATATATATAAATAAATACATTAATAATTAAAGAGAAACCAATTTTAAAATATAAATAAAGATATTTTTGTTTAAAAGTATGTAATTAAGGGAAAAATGTTGAATTACTTTCAATAGGATAGTAAAATGTAGTATACACTTAAAACTATGTAAAGATGTTTCAGCATAAAACTGATAAATAATACCTTTTCAAGTGGATCATTGTAGTTGTTGATTTTCTCCACAAAATCTGGTTTTATTTCTTCATACAGAACGAGTGGAGTGTCGGGGGGGAAACCTAAGCAAAAAATTATTTTTACACCACTATTAAAATTAAAAGCCTTAAATGAAGTTATCTATAGGAATTTTATGGATCTCTGTAACCAATATTATCGGATATTCCAAATAAAAATGATCCGTCACCCTAATAATAAAATTGATCCGACATAACCCATATAAGCTTTAAGATGATTTTGAATATCACTAGTCTAAATTGATACATTAATTCGCATACCACCTAACAAACCAAATAACTTATAAAAAAACTATGTAGGTCGATAATATGCTTTTAAGTAAGTGTGTACTTTTAAATAAGTGGTCTGTAAAAAATAACATAATATTTTCGGCGACTCTATAAAATTTCTTGCATATGGAGTGTAGTTTAAGATATAGAAATAAAACATGTTATGACATGTATTCGTTTTGCTTGATCGAAATATTAATATAAACATACCTGCGCGCTTATTCAATATTGGTATAAGGTCTGCCGGCTTGCTGGCTATGGGCAGGTAGTGATGTCCACAATAATGTATACGTTTCTGTTTTGGGTCATAGAATTTAAAGAAAAGAACCACGTCATTGTCCTTGTCAAAGGGCGGTAGAGCACTAAAACCGGAGTCCGCAGGTAGCATTTCCAGAAAGATGTTCCATGGATTCATGTTCTCCGATATATCCGCTATAGTCTTGTTCTGCTCGTTCAGGTCCAAGCAAGTTGGTCTGCATGTCTGCTTAACATGAAATATATATTGTTAATAATGTGAATATGAAAAATCATAGAAGCACTTATATAATCATTTATATAATTTTTCTAGCATACTTAAAAGTAAATTATATCATTCCAGTATCAAATTGTTAATTAAAACTGATATCAATTCACAATTTACAACTATGAAAAAAAAGAAAAAATAATAGAAAAAAGTACTAAATATACCAATTAATCCATTTGAAAATCAAAAATCTACCTAAAGCTTTAAAGAACAAATGAAGACGTGAAATTTACAAAGAAAACATAATAAACTATGAACAAAATACCTGATTCGAACGCGCACTAAACGGCCACGGCCTCAAATGCTTCAACGGATACCGAAAGTTCTCAGCCAGCATATCCATGAGCTCGGAGACGGTCGCCTGCTTGCGCACGCGGAACACGCGGTAGTGGGCGCGCTCGGGGTCGTAGAGGTCGTTGCCCTGGTGGCCGTCGAACGCCTCTTCAAGGACGACGTTCACGTTCATGTAAAGGTGGGCCTCGTTTCGCTCTTTGCGGCGTATCTGTTTCAAATTTAAATGGTTAAATTCGAACAGAAAAGATGAAAAAGCAGTACCTTCTGTCTATATCATTATATGCGGACAAAAGCGTAATGCTAAAAAAAATTAATCAATTGCTAGAAAGAAAACTAAATACATTCTTATCAAACTACGTCGAAATTTTTATATACATAACTATTTATTGATGTTATAAGCATCACTGAATTCATACCGTTTCAATTCTTTTCTCCTCTGCAAGACGTTCACTGAGCTCTGTTGGTATATCAGCCTGAGTTACTTCTTGTAATACCGTTTTTAATTGCGAATCGCTGTAAAAATTAAGTCGAAGTCATTAGTTATCGTGTCATATATATTCATGATTTGAGATACAAAAACATTTTTTTAATTAAAACCAATAATATGAAATTTGTCATATTAACTATCAGTTAAAAAAACACATTAGATCTTGTAAAAATCCCTGCCTTTTCATAAAGAAATATTTTTGTTTATCCAATTCAAATTCGTTTCTCTAAACCCATTAAAACATAATATTACCGTATATACACAAGCATGTAAGCGTTGGTGCAATGGCGGACGGTCAGCGCCATGTCCTCGTCGTGGCCGCCATAGTTGTACTCTATGGCCTCCTGTTTCGTGCAACGTGACACCACGTCGTCGTCAAACTTGCACCACTGTAAAAATAAGGGTAAATACACATAATTATGTTGAGAAAAACACAGTGCGCAACAATTGACTATAACGGGCACCGTTAAGCACCCGTTGTTGTCAATAATTCATTCGTAATTAAATAATTCATCCGCCAGTTCCGCCACTCAAGACGTTTCGAACATTGAGCGGCGTGTGGGGAAGAGAGTAGTCTTAAAACTAAGTTCCCCCTGCTTCCCGATATACAGGATACAGCATGAAGCTAGAATAAGAATGATCAAGCTTATATTTACAATAAAAAAATTTTTTTTTTTTATTTAATTGAACTTATTAAGTATAAGTAGTGACTTAAGAAGTCACTATAAAATTTTTATGTACTATCTTTTTTTAACAACATATATAAATTAGCATTACATTACTTAAATAAATATACTGAATTCTTTTTATCCAAATACCTTTCCATCTCCCTTAGGATTTATAAATACAACATAATGGCCTCCATGGTTGTCTCCAGAGTGTACCAGAACAGCATGAAGAGTATAGTCTGCGGGTGTCTCTGGCTTCTCTTGAAGATAGGCATCTAAGTTGATGTGCTCGTAGAATTCAAATCTATTGCGAAATATAATACAAAAAGTAAATACAATGAGAAGTCGTGCCGCAGCAAAGAAACGCGACAGTTGTGGGTTCGATTACCACTCAGGTAATATGACAAAGCGCGGCGTTAAGATCCAACAAACAACAATATTCATCAATATCACATTAAAAAAATAAACAAACAAACCTGTCGTTAAACTTCACCGAGTTATCAGTGATTGGGTCGTATTGGAAACGCATCAAATGTAAATGCAGTACGGGCGGGAAAGAGGCGAATATGACTCCCTTCTCGGCCTCTTGGAGGCCGTGCTCGCCCGCGTCGTACTTGTTCTCGCCGTCGAGGGTCTCCGTACTTATGTAGTCTTTGAACGATTCGTCAACTGGAATTATTTAAAAAGTGCTAGACAACATTTTCTCAAAAATACTAAAGAAATGTATTTAGTTTTTGTTTTAATGTTAAGAAAAATTTGAGGCCCACCCCTCATACACGATATATCGAAAAACTAGCGGAAAATGTGAAATCTTTTGCTTACCATGCTTAGGCTAATGCATGTAGCCCGGCATTCCCCATTTTCCAACAAATTCTGGATTGATTGCGTGTGGAGTGGCAGAACTCAACGGAAGCGGAGCGGAGAAATGGAAATATATTTAAAGAAACAGTTCTTTTCCTTGAGTAAGGATCGAACCCACAACCAGTTAGGTGCGTTGTCTTTAGGTGAAACTTTAATTATACATTTACTTACTGTTTTTCTTTCCTTTTATGTTCAGTTGAATATCATAGAAAGTTTCAACTCTTGTACTGGATACATTAACATTCTTGCATTTGATATATGACGTCATTTTCCCTTCGAAGAGACGCGGCACGGTGCCCTCTACGCATGTACCCTTCATTTTGCTTTCTAGTTTATCCAATAATACCTAAATATAATAAATATGTTAATTAGAATATATTTTTTTACTTTCACGCTGCATCCTGCTTAAGCTGTAGGAAACTAGTGACAAAACATTTCTTGTGTAGAGGAACTCAACAATGCAATTTAATTACTAAATTGAAATTGAGAAAATGAAATGATCAATCCCCTTGAATGGGAATTGATATCACAATCGTCGCACTAACATCCACACACCATTCATCAGTGTAAAAATTAATACAATTGTGATATTTTTTGAAAATATTATTAACAATTGTACACGTTTTCTTATAGCAATAAATAATGATTAAGAAATATTTCTAATAAACAATAGAATGAACATTCAACATTGAACTTGTATGGCAGTGTTCAGTTAATCACTCTGTTGATTCAATGCCTTGAATTTTCGGCGGAAATGGGCAATGGAGTGTCTTAACATTAGGTACCCACCATCTCCCCCGTTATATTAGAGATACAACGTGAAGAAAAAAAAAGGTAAACTTGTATATATTTACAGATTATCCATATCTTATCAGACTTACAAATTGGCTTAACGCAACTTTTTACATTTTGTATGTATACATACATATTTGTAGTTTTTTATTTTCTTATTGCTATTTAATTCTTGTGTATTTCTGACCTTGTTATTTTTATATGAAAATTACTTTATTTAGAAAAAAGGCAGAAACATTTATTTATCTATACACATAAACAAATATGGAAGTCTATCTGTATCTATTTAAAATTGAGTTGAAAGAACTAACAAGTTATTTACAAAATACCAAAAATACAAACTATTTTACAATTTTTAAAATTATTTGTTTGCTAGTCTATCAGTCTATCTTTCTATTTATCTGGGTTAATCTCCAAAACCACTGAACCAATTTTTATTGGACTTTCACTGGAAGATAGATAATTGCAAGATCAGGATTTACACGAGAAAAAACACGTTTACTGCGCACAAGCACCAACTACTTGATAGATATAAAACAACCCAATATATTAAAATAATATAGTTCAAGTGTTCTATATAAAACAGTATTTATTTTTTATTCACACACAAAAAATAAAATACCCTTAAAAATTCTTGAACATCATGTTGCATGAATGAGTCTAGTGTCTCCCATCCAAAACTTTTGGTTAACTTCTTTGTACCTACAGGTTTATCAGAAAATTGCAATTCATAGAACACTCGTTGGAGGGCTAAGGCCACAGATCTGAAAACAAATAAAAAAAAATTGATAATCATATGACTTTAATAAGACCATTGTGGTGCAGAGGCACAATCGTGCGACTATAAACACGACGGTTATTGGTTCGATTTCCACTAAGTGGAATGAAGTATTTGTTAGTGGAAAATGGGAGTAAGGCTTGAAACTAAGAAAAAAGACATGTGTATATAATTCTTTTATTAGAACTCACCTAGTGCTATCATCTGACTCTGTCGGCATTTTATACACAGCCTTCCTTAATTGATTTGTAAAGTATAAGGTTTGTAACAAAGAGTTCATGTAACAAGTTGCTCCTTGGTTTTTCAAACCTGTCAATATTTTTTAAAAATTAAAAATTAAATCAGCTTCACACTGTATCCCGCACACAGAAGGGTAGGCAAAGGGACACTCCGTCCCCCACTTTCTGCCAAATTCAATATTTTTTAATATTTAATAAATTGAGTACGAAAATATAGTTTTATTGAAAATATATTCTTATATTTTTATCTTAACATTACATTTGAAACTAGATCAGATTGAAATCTTGACTGAACTTTAATCGAGAAGCTTTCAATTATACGGGAATAAAATTAAATATTTTCTTACCAACATAACCAGTGTGTTTCTTTGAATCCCAAGAGACACCATGGGGAGCCTCAGCAGTGACATGCACTTCAAGAGTAATCGAATCCTCCTTAATGTATCCCTTTTCTGGATCTAACACATCATTCCAGGACATAAAGTGAGAGAAGCCCCAATCATTCTCCTTGCTGTAAATAATTATGTTATTGGCTTTAAACACTCTAAATTTAAAACATACATACATAGTATGATATAAGGATAATAAAAATATAAAACACTGGAAATATTTAATAAAAAACGACGAAACTTTATAGTGATAATATAGTTAATTAAATTTGTTTACAAACCTATAGAATAAATGTTGAATCTTTCTATAAAAAGGTTCAGTTTCTGGTTTGTGAGAGATAAGTCTGAGTTCAGCCATGGCATAGCACGACCATGACGAGGATTCACTTTCACCATTACATTGGAGGAAAAATCCTAGCGATTTCTGTTGTTGACGATCAGGGGAAGGTGCTTGTCTGGGCATCACCATTATTTTCCAAGGCAGGTTACGGACGTAACATGGAGGTGACAACACAGAATCTTTGAGATTTCTGAAGTTAGGCACTGAGAAGCGAAACGTTGCTTCCGACCTTGCTTCATCATCTTCCATCTCTGCATCTAAGCATGCCAGCTGTTTAAAAATAATTTTAAAATTACAATATTAAAATAATACACATGTAAATATATATGTATATAGATAAATATTTTAGCATCACGCCTAATCCCACATATAGAAGATTGAGGGAATGTGATTCTAAATCACTCCATTCCCATTAATACACTTCCACTTGAAAATTTGCCCTGACATCTTGAGGGTATGTCGAGTGTCATTTGAGTGATAAAATGCCCTGCCTTGTCTCATTACAAAAGTGAGGAAATGTAAATATTGAATATTTCACTTCTTTGAGTGGGAAATCGAATCCATAACCTGTGGCATTTACAGTCACAGGCTATAAAGGTATATACATTTAAATAAACTAATTATAAAGTTTAATAAGCTTACAGCCATATCTGTTGATGAGGTTTCCTGGTTTTTCATCACATCTGTCATAACTACTCCACCATTAGGTCCCTTCATTAAAACTTCAGTCCAAATTTTATCGGTTGCAGTAGCTACAGTTTCAACTGAAATAATTTTTGCCTCCATATTATTTCATATTAAAATTTGTCATAACTGTTTCGATATTTAATTATTGACATTAATGACAATAAAGTGCACAAATATTACTAATTTTAGAGTTGCTTGTAGTCATTTTTTTAATAATTTTTGAAAGCAATCAATATTTTACATGACAGCTGATTTGAAATTGACAAATGTTTTTAAATTTACCTTTTTATTGCACAAAATAGTTGCTTGAATATGAAATTATAAAAATAATAATTAAATTAAAATATCTTTTTGTGTACTTTTACCTTTGTTCAACAAAATTTAAAAAACCTTAAGATTAAAAAAATTACAAATATTTGTTAAAATAAATTATCATGAATCCTAAAACCTACATACATAATAATTTGTACATATATATACTATAAGATATATGTTTATTTACTTTAAAAAAAATTATCCAGAATAATAATTTATATTTTGTATTAACTTGATAAGGGAAATACAAACTTTCTTTTATAGTGTATTGCTTATGATTTATTTAGCTCTAAGTATGAAATACTAAGATGGTCTTACTTGATTAAAATAGAATTTACAATTGGAAACAATACCTGTGTTTTCAATTGAATAAAGGACCATGAATTAAATCTTTTTTCCTTTCTCAAATAACTTTTTTAAAATAAGCTATATATAGCATATTGATTTTTTAAATTATTGT